>CAKAOH010025357.1:0-45036 GCA_916701665.1 Sebastiscus tertius | reverse complement strand
GTAGTAGTAGTAATAATATTAGTAGTAGTAGTAGTAATGTATGTTAAACTACATTTATTGAATTGAATTGTAAATAATGATTGGTCAATTTCCTGCATTGTAGTATGCAATATGTAGTAAATTATTGCAGTACATATTGATTAAGGAATAAGTATCATAAATATCGAATACCATTTATTTAGGACTCATAACGACAGCTATTATTATTAATGAACGCCACTAAAAATCATTGTAATCATACTTAATACATCATCTTTTTGGGAGCGTCTATTAAGTGTGTGGGCACCCGTTTCTCTTGAAACTTTTGAAATGAACAATATCAGTATATTCATAGATTCTGGGTTTTTCAATGAGGTAAAAGAGGTAGATGTCATTTTAAGAATTTTTCACAAAGTAGGTAATCTTTCTTGAGGAAAAAACATATTAGACACTATTTTTTTTTTAAAATGTCTGGAGGTAGGTATTCAAATGCACATAAATCATGTATGTTATCATAGTTACTGTTAATTAACAAGTAGTGGATTTTATATTGAGTAACAGTTGTTTAACATTACAATCATTAACACTTGTTTTTCACTGTAAAATGTTACGTTATTACTGTAATAATTACACTGGATACTGTATGCCTAAAATCATAATCTGCATAACCGTATAAAAGCAGCAGCTGCTACAGCAATGCTACAGTAAACAACCTGTACATAAAGAGAAACATCATACAACAGCAGACGAACACAAACAGAAGCACCTATAACTAATTGGGTACAGCCACATAGAAACAGAGCGCATCTTCCCATCCATGGACAGCCAGTGACACCATTTACAAGGAGTTCTCACCTTCAACACCCCCGCTGTTGCTGTTACAATATCAGGGATATACAGGTACACCATGACAACACCTACCACAGTGATCTCACACAAATACACACTCGCACACACACACCTGGTAATGGAAGACAGTGTTGAGTTTCTTTCTGCCATCTTCCATCACTGAAGAGTTATCCAGGTCCTGCAGAAGCTTACTGTTGCTGCCAGAGTCAAACCACTCTGGAGAGAAAAAGAGGCCGGAGAAGGGAGGAGAATGATATTAGACAATTTCATCCCAAATTTGGAAAAGAATATGCGAGACAGAGGGCAGGCGTGCTCTAACTCTCCGTGTCACGGCCTGTGGAAATATTCTTGCGCCATTAATCAAATCAGCTCTGCAGGCTCCACAGCTTTTGAAAGCAATAACTCTTTGTGATTATGACTGTACACTCTCCTCGATGCATTCTGTCATTTATTATATTGCAGCCGCAGGTTAGTTGAGCTTCATGAGAGGAATTGACCTTTTGCAAAGGAGATTACTATATCTCAGAGGGCAGGGCATGGGAGAGGATGAAAATAATCAGAGAAAATGTGCTCTTACCCAGGTCGACATCCTCTGCTCTGGGCCACTGGGAGAATGGCAGGTTTTTATAAAAGGCTTCAAGGATTTTTTCCTTCACCTGGCAGATTGTGTCTGTATTCATGACCCTGACAGACAGCGAGTCCATGCCACAGCCCTGGAAGGACACATTGATGTTCTGCGAAAATAAACAGAGCAATACATTTCAAACTTTTACAAAGTTTCGAATTTCAGCCTGAGTGAAACTTTCTGGCGGTCAACTTAACGACCTCTGAGCTCTAAAAAAGCAAAACCGAGCGTGTGAAAAATGAACTGGGAGTGTGTGAGGTATCAGACCTGTGGCTTGGCCTCGATGTTCTCGCGGAGCAGCCACTCCTCATTGAGGGTGTAGCGGGCCTTCCCTGTGATGGCGTCTATGGAGCCCTTGTTGATCTGCTGCTTGATTGCACACAGCAGCAGGAAGAAAGGCTCACCCACTGTTTCCTGAAGATCGTGGCAGAGAGTCAAAAATCAGAGATGTGGTAATTCTTTTTAATCAAGCCTTTCTCATAGTTTTGCTGATGCTCACCTTGAGGTAGCTGTACATGCAGATGGACATCCAGTTGGTCAGCATTTTCTCCACGACGGACTCAGTGCGACGCAGCATCAGTTTGGGGTTCTTGGAAGCCGAAGCATCGATCAGGTCCACCAGCAGATCTTTCATGATACTGGTGTAATACTCGAGTTTACCATGAAGGGCGATGGTGAGCAGAGACGCAAGGCTGCATCTGAGTGGGTGAGAAAACAGATTAGCAGGGGAGACAGATGAGCAAAAACATGCTCTTGCAAACATGCCCCGTCAGAGTGTGTGGTCAGTGGAAATTTAAAAATAACTACATTACAGAAACAACAACGTGGTTTCATCCTCCCCACAGCACCTGTGACTGCAGAGCCAAATAAAGGACTGATCTAATGCAGGGAGTGTCTGGGTGAGTAAGTCCAGAGGTGCGGGGGATTTCCCTAACAAAGCCCCTTTAATCCAGGGGAAAGGGGCCAAATCAGTCAGTAAGTGCTGACGCTGAGCTGGGACAGGGATGTGGTCTTGCCTCTGGAATTTTTTTCTGATTCTCCACAATGACTGGCTAGTTTTAAGACATCAGGACCAAAACAACTACACTGATAAATGACCATGTGTTTACAAAGCTGAAGCGACCACTTTTCTGAACAGTAAATCTATTTTTGTGCTGGATACAGCAGCTACAGACATGAGAAGAAAATAAGCTCTTGTGGTAAACACTGGAAAAATAGAGACACCTTCTGTATACAATATATTGCAATTCAGCTGTACAATACTGTGCTATACTATGACATTTCGTATTACATTTTTATAGCATACAATACTATGACTTTTTGTGACATACTACACTATGACTTTTTTTTTACACCACTATAAATCTTTAAGTTCGACTGATTGAATGGCCTAAAGTCAATCTGGATGGATGTTTTTTAACTGCCAAACACATATGCGTTGATGCATTTACCTGTCTCGTACAGCGAAGTCCTTCTGCTGCTCCAACGCGTGGACAAATGTGACCAGGAAGTGCTTGTTATTGAGAAGAGTGGAGAACAGTGTGATGCCCTCCTCTACATTAGGCCTTGTTGTGTTGGTGGCCTGAGGACAGAAGAGGGATGAAACAGTTATTTCTCTGCATGATTTCACCTCAGCTGCATTACACACCTGCTGCGCCCTCCTTAATCTATTTCACCACCTCTCGAGTGACCCATCTAGTGAATACTTCCTTCTGTATCATCTTTCTATCACACCTCCTTCCTTCTGCTTCTTCAGGTGCCTCCCTCTCTGGTATATGTATCTCTCGCTCCGGTCCCCGACTGTGTGTGATTGTCTCTAAATGTGCCGAGTCGACTTAATGAGTATGGCCTATCTATGGGTGCGACTAAGCAGCAGTGTGATGAAGTCTTCCCTCTGGACTGCAGCCATATGGTGTGGTTTGCAGCCTGACAGAAGGAGAACAGGGGTGTCCATTAAGATAAATGCCCGCCTGTGAGATTTATTTGCTGTGACCTGGAAAACACTTCCTGGGAAGACGATGTGGATCCAAGGCACTTCATCACCGCTAGACAGCCTCCCCCGGCTGCCGACCCAAAACTAGCGCTGCGATCGTTACTTTCTATCTTCTTAACGTGCACAGACACACATATACGTGCTTTCGCTTTCAGCATCCATTCACACTGAGTTTTATGAAAGTGCACGCTCCCTCTCCTACTCTCTCTTTATAACTCCGCCCCTCCATTACAGACACACACACAACTAGAGATGGATTTCGATGAAAAGCATACTGTTCGGTTCGGCCAGTGGGAAGTGTGTCAACAACCTGCCATCAACTTGCTGGGCAGCAATATGTTTGACAAGCTGACATTTTTTTTGTGTCTCACTAACTAGAAACCACTGAATGACATGCATTAGTATGCATGTGTGCACACACAATGTCGCATGTGAGTTCACACAAACACATACTGACATACTCCACAGACACATTATATCAAGCACACACAAAAAAAATGCACAATATGCTTTTCTTTACTCTTCATCAACCGCAAGTACACTGTGAAACGTTAATAAGCTTCAGTGTGACCCAGTTGCGAAGAAAGAGACTGAAAAAAAGAGCCAAATCAAGGCACTGTGGCAGAAGAAAGCCTAACCTAGCACCCTAATGGCTTAACCCTTCACCTTCCACTCCTGCAGCAGCGGGTGGGTCTCTGGCAGCGCTCGAGGGCCCAGGCCATCATTCTCGTAGGCGGGCTGGACCAGACTCTTCTCGTAATCGGAACACATCTGAAACACACATAAACACTCTCACAGAAAACTGTAATACAAAGTCAGCTGTAGTCATAAACACATGGATAGACATGCAAAACAAAAAAAGAGCTGGCCTTGAGACTTTGGTTTGCAAATTTGTAGTCTGGAACCAAAGGGCAGAATTCCACGAAGAGGCCTCGAAAACGCCCCCGATTGACCATGAAAAGGAACATAACACCGTGACATGAAACGCCATGAGCCTTAATGGCTTCAAAGACAAACTGACCTAGAGCCAATCTTTCAAAAGTGTCTGTCATTTCAAGACAGCTACATTTGGCTTGTATTCTAACTGTGTCTAACACTCTTGTAAGAGAACCAGAAGCTCTAATGGAAAAAAAAAAAGAGCACAAAGGGTCGTGAGTAAAGTGTTTGTTGTTTTAGCGAAAACTATGGAGAGACGATACTGAAGCAGCAACACTTGAATTTATGTTTCCCTCTATGCAGCTTTTCAACACTCTCCCCACTCACTTCCTTCACGACAGAAAACAGTGTCCAGTGTCTACTGCAACAAACCAGCGCTGCTGCCCTTGCGCAAGAGCTTGTATACTTGCAAAACAGTCGTGGGTGTGTGAGCTGAGTGAGGAGTGTGTTTTTGAGAAATCAGGGGGAAAGTTTCCTTGTCTCAGTGCCCGTCATTGTTCTGTCTCCTTGAAAAGTCCATGCCTGTGGTTGGATGACAAAGCCCGCTGAGTTGTGTCTAACTGTATCGGTGGAAAAATACCCACCAACAAATAGACCCACAGTCTACCTTCAGGGTGGACCACACTTTAGACAAATGCTTACCTATAGAGAACATATTAACTCTCCAGCAGGGTGCCAAACTGAGCTACACTTCACTAGGCGTCTGCTATATGTTTAAAAGTTTCAAGGTGAATTTTCATCCTGCATATTACAAGCGGCGGGAAATATGGCACATGTAGGGGGAAAAGAAAATATTAAAACCCCATTGAGAAAAATGGTATTGTCAGTCTGCCAGTTGAAATCAGATAGCAGGTGGAAAATAGGCTTCCTCACCTTGGGGAAGAACGTTCGTGTGACAAACTGTTTGTACTCCAAGAAGGGGATGCCCTGGCTGCGATTCAGCTCCTTGGTCAGGTCTGTCATGTCCGTTTGCAGCTCTGCAAAGCCTGAAAGGACAGAAAAAAAATCAAAGACCCGAAAGGGCTCGAATCATGGGACTGTTTTTAAACCACAGTTCTGTTTCTGGCTCCTCACAGGATGTCGTGGGATCTGTAAGAATGTGGCTGATTTTAGTGGAAAAGACTTTAGATGAGACACAGAAATTTATCATTTAAGTCCCTAAATCTAGTGTCGTGTTCTAGTTGAATACTAAATGTACCAAACACGGATCCTTTGATCCTTCTCTCTCTTTGCCAGTCCAGCACGGCATGCAGGCAAATATTTACCAAACGACAATCATAGCAGCCAAATCCTGTCCCTCATCCAAAACATGTGTGCAGGCTGCAAGTTTACATGCTGCAAAAAACAGTATCAGCATGTCCAGGCACTGACTTGAATCTGCGTGCTAATATTGTAGCCACTTTATTGGATGGCATGTTCAAAGAGAGGATAATGTTCTCCTCTAATGAGAAGCTGGAGATCCCTTTATGGAAAAGCTCTTCCTGTCACAGGATGAGAGACGTATTTGGGTTACAATGCCAGTTTCCTCAGACTGTGTTTGTGCAGAGAGAAGGGGAATACTGGACCCGAGGGATTTAAAACATATTTCATTTACTGCTCCAGGTTATTTATCCTCCTGCTCACTAAAGCGTCCTCTATACCACCAGTCAGTTCACACCATCGACTCCTGATTAGAGTACCAAACCTCCCCCCTTCCTCACTTTTCAGACAAATACCCAAACTCTCCCATTCCTGTAACCTGGAATATGTCAATTTCCTCTCTTCCTTCACTCCCTCTTCTTCTGCTTTTATCACATCCTTCATCTCAGTAGAACTATCCCTCGCTTTCTGCACACTCACCCTGAACTCAGCCACAAATCTATCTGTGTCCTCTGACTAAATAACCTCCCCTCATCTCCTCCTCTCCCTCCCACGCTTCTGCTCCTCCTCGGACTCGCGGCCCTGACTCCCGCTCCTATCGCTTCCTCCCTCCATTTCTCTTTCTCTATCCGTCCCCCCCATCTCTACGCAATAAATCTGGTTGCTCAGACGCGGAGTGGCCTTCACACGGCTTTACTCTAATGCCCTAGAAACACACACACATACATGCACAGACAGAGACACAATCACACACACACACAGGCCTTGTTTCTACAGGGCAGACACAGCAGAGGCGATGTGGCCGCTCTGTGTGTCTGTGTGTGACTGATCATTTGTCAGACACTGTGTTTTATGCGTCACGCTTACTCGGCACAAATCTGTCAACTGTGGTATCTCCCTCCCACTTCAGACTAGAAACAATCACAAACAAACACACATTTTGAATGTGCGCCGCACTCACACAAATATATGGGGTCAATATTTCTATCTTCCCATAAGCTCTTTTTTCATGTCAATTGACCAAAACATCATTTGAGGTTGAAACAACTCTGATAGCAAAGCTTGAACAACAGCATAGGGTGTTTGTGTATGTCTGGGTTCTTGTGCAAACACACCTTTACGGATCTCCTCTCTGATCTGGGACTCCATCTCCTCCATTTGGAGTAGAGTTTTCTGCCAGTAGCGTTCCGCCCGTCGGCTCTTCGTGCAGTACACTACAAGAGCTGAGAAAGACAAAATGCAGTTTGAATACACTATATTTCAACCCAAAGCCTGCAATCACACACTGACAGCTTCCAGTAAAACACAAAATAATCTGTAGGATCAAAAATGTGTCTAAACGATTTTGAATTTATGTACTGATGTTCAGAAATGGTATTATATCATCTTTTGTGAGCCTGTGAAAAATGTGCGTGCATGTATCTGACTGTGAGAACATGTAAATGAAAATATTTGTGAAGGTATAAATAACATTTGTGCACATATTATTTTAACGATGAGGTCACACACCAAAGTGAAGAACAAGAAATATGGATTCTGTGAACATCTGAGAACTGATTTAAAGCAGGAAACTGTGAAAATCCACCATAGCACCAATTTTCACCCATGCACCTGCCCTGCACACACACTCTCACACAAAGCCTGAAGAATACAGCACGCACACACAGACACACGTAAGCACACAGACAGAGCAGACAGCGAGGGGAACAGTGGGGTCTTTGTGCTTCGGGTACTGAGGAGGGATGAAGCAAGTGCGGGAAACTATGATCCCTGAATTCCTTTTATCTGTTCCACATCTGGAGCATCCATCGCTACAGCAGGCACACATCCATCATCTGCTGTTGAGCGTGTGTACACAACCTACCCACAGTGCACAGCAGCAACAGCACGCAGCACACCACAATGGATACCACGATGGCCAGCTCGCTGCCGCCGAGCTGCACTTTGGCGATGGTGTGGCGAAAGTTCCCCACTTGCACCTAAAAAGGGAAAGAGAAACAACACATGAAACTGGAGTGAGCTACTCTTTTCTCTTTTATCATTTTTCTTCTACGGTTCTCACTATGACCTTTACACGCAAAAGTAGATCTCATCATGTCATGTATTCTTTTATTTAATCATTATCAATTTTTTGTTTTTCTTTTATCATTGTAGTGGTAATTGTTTATTTGTGTGCAGCCCATATGGACCAAATATGCACCAAATATACTGCTGCAGTGGTGAAGTTTGTCAGTTTGTTAATGTTCTTACATCAAAACTTTTGTTGTAAACAAAAAACTTGCTTCTCCTAGAGTAAGCACTAGTGATGCGCTGGTCAATGAGCCATTCTGCACAGCTCGACCCGCAAAAATATACGTTAATAAACCACCTGAACCCGACCTGTAAACCGCCAACTTTATGCATTATAGTAACACAATTGTCAGGACTGACGTCTGAGGCAAGGACAGAGACAAGTGGACTTGAGTGCCGCGGCTCACGGTGTGTGCGTGTGTGTGTGTGTGTGTGTGTGTGTGTGTTTGAGAGAGAGAGACAGAGAGAGGGGAAGAGGAGGAAGACTATTGCATGCAATCAGGCTTGGAAATTAGCACCAGCCACCAGCCAAATGCTGGTATAATATGCAAGTGGCTACTAGATTTGCTTCACTCACCAGCCAAAAATACAATGGTAGTCTATTGAGTAGGTTTTGGAATCCAACAGCCACAGTGGCAGGTGGACAAAAAAGTAAATTTCCAACCCTGCATGTAATGTTTCTGTAAAATATGAATATGTTACTCTGAACGCTGCTTTGTCAATTTGTCAACCGCCTGCCCAAACCCGTAATATTTTCTAGTAAGCTTACCCAAACCCGCCGGATTAATGGGTTAACCTGTGGGACCCGCAGGTTCTGGGTTGACCCGTCCATCACTAGTAAGCGCCATCAATTATATCTACCACAAAAGGCTCCCTTCCTAAAACACAATATAAGTCTTTTATAATTATGCAACTAGAAGAAGTCATAAGAGATGAAGGGCATCTTAATATCGCCCTTATTGTAAATCATCTTATAAAGATCAATAAAACTCACCTAAATAACATCAAAGCCTATCTTCTTCAGAGAAACCATTAGACCTACCCTACTTACAGCTAACGGCAGTGTGCCTGAAAGCTGAGCTATTTGACTTTTGGTTAGACTATGTTTCAAATAACGCTCTTGAGTTGTTTTTTATGAGCCAATAATTTAGATTAATACTATACAATAACAGATCATCGTTCCATAAGGAAACATTTGCATTTTATGAATTCAGGGCACACTAGGACTGGTCTTGAAAAAATAAAATTATAAAATCTTTCTATTTTAGTGAGCTGCTGTTCATCACAAGTCTACTCCAAAGCTTTGCAGGGAAAAAGGAAAGATAAAATAAAGGCATGGACTTCTTTCTTAAGATCTGCTACTGTTAAATACCTCCCTGGATACTTGGTTGTCAGTTAAGTTTGCAGTCAAATAAAATCCTTTGAATTTTTTTTTAAGAAATTCAGCATTATACCATTGTAAACCTTGTGCATTTTCTACAGTATGGCATTTCATTAATTCATTATTACCAGTTATCGTTATCAGCCAATAAAGCAAATTTGACTTTGAGAAAGAGAGAAAGACGAACACAAAGGCAGAGACAGATAAAGCAGTAATGAGCAGCGAATGCACAGCAGGAGCATTAAGTATTTTCTTTGTAATACAGTATATAAAAATGCACGCAGTATAACATGGGCAGTTCTTAATTGGGAGCACAAGTACCTGCACACATGCACATATGCACAAACATCAATTTGTTCATGGACACAGGTGCAGACAGAGAAATAAATTACACCTCGCAGTTTTTGAAAAATGGCCTCTCGCTGCAACGAGCTGTAGGAGTCACCCAGTTCAGAGCAACCCAGATGTGACAAGAATAGGACTTTCACTTCTGCCTTCTGATTAGTCAGCAGGGTCTCTGTGGTCCCTCCTCACATCCTTGCCTCTCCTTCCCCAATCCGAACATACTTCATAAAAAGAGCCTCAGATAAAAAGCCTCCAATCCTCAGACCAAATCCCTCATACGCTGCGCTTACTCTGAGGGGGGGAAACTGCCTCACTGGGCTGCCTCCGTCTTTTCTCATTCCATCTTTCTCTTTCTGGTCTAGGCATTTATTTACCCAGACCGGCAAGAGAGGGCCCTCTTCCAGAGACTGCAACAGCCAGGCCTGGTGTAATGGAGGGGAAAATGCCATTGTTCCATGTTCCTGTTTCGCTCCGGGTACAAAAACACTGCTTCCCCACAACCACTTCTGCAGCTCAGCTCCACTTCAGAGCCAAGCAAAATACGGGCATGTAAAAATAGATGTGCCACCGAAAGCAAGTGAAGAAACATAAATGGCCATAAGCTATGCAACAGCTGCCCAAAGTGTATGCATTTATTCAAATGTGTCGACACAAAGGAAAATGTCTGTTTATGCCCCTGTCGAATGTGCACACTAATCATCCTCACTGCTCACGTGCAGACAGCCCACCCGTTTGTGTTATGACATCTCATTTGACCCTTGCCCTCCCTTTATGTCTTTGCTAATTGCCTGTTTATTCGCAGACGTCCTGAGAGGCAGACGGGGTTGGGTGGGGACGAGAGCGCGAGCTACAGGTACACGAGGAGAGGGGAGGGGGTGCGAAATAAAAGAGCTTTCCTTCTATTTCTGTGTCAAAGTGGGGAAACACTGACAGATAGAGACAGAACAACATATGTTTCTGAGCTATTTCAGCAAACCACTCACAGTCTGGCTCGTATTTAAATATAGATGAATGCTTTCCCCCTTAATAAAGCCCTATCAGAATGGACAACAACAGATGGGAAATGTGGGAAGGGGAAAGAGTGTGTCTAGTTTTATTAGGACTGCACATGGCTCGACCACGTCTTGATTAAGACCTTTAATTGCGATGGAGGGAATTGGGAGACTAAACAAAAACACAAGCGAGGAGTGAGATCACCGCTGAGTCAGAAGACTTGGGTATCGCTATGAGCAGATAGAGTCTGTGTGATAGGTGATTGTGTCGACGATGATAGACGGGCTGATAAGGGATTAAAGAGATAAAGGGGAAGTGGTAAACATTTCACTGTTCAACTGTGGCATTGTGGCGCACCACCCCCACTAACTGCTGATTCATGGTGGCATGCTCAAAGACTATAAACCATTCATAATGCCTGGAGAGAGACACACACATATATCACTTACAGTGCATGGACCTGTGCAGATCAAATCTGTTTCAATGAACATCACAGATGGTCTGGATTCTGACTAAATGTTTGGCTTATGAGTACTGTGTGACAGATGGGTGATATCTTCGAATTATCAGGGTCCATCCAGCAAAATTTTCAACACAAGGTTGTATGTGTACAGTGGAAACCGCTTATAGCGATCACGTCTGTCCGGGTCAAATTGATCACAATAAGCGGATGATTATTACAACCAAATGTTTGTTGTTGCGCATCATTTCTCATGCAGATTACCATCTAATTGACATTTGTGTATTTATTACATGAAGTTATGAAATGGACAGCTTTGCTATTTACAGGCTCGCTGCCAATTCTTCTGCCTTTTCTCTCCTTCCCCTTGGACGACTCTGCATCGCAAGGGTGCATGCAGATGAACGGCGCCCCTTTGCTGGGGCTCCTCGCTCGCTCACCCGGTAGCGGCATGGAGGGAGACGGGTGGCGGTCTGCATGTGCTGCCGGATCGGCAAAGTTTCACTTTGGGGGCATTACGTGACCACGTATATCAATCCACTTGACGAGGGCGGCTTCAACCACAGGTGCTTTCCCCTGTGCGCATTCGTTTGTTATTCAGAGAAATTCATTTTCCCGTCATGATTTTAATGTGCACACAGCATCAGCCTCAGGTAGCCAGCCGGAAAGTAGACGGTCCGCGTGGCAAATTATCATGGGAGTAAAGTAAAAAATCAAAACAAAAATTTAGCTAATGTTAGTCTAACATAGTTTTAAGATGTTTTTCCATATGTTGTCATGTATGAAAAGACCCAAAATGAACACTGTAAACAAACTACTTGATTACCATAAGCAAATTAGTAAAGGAATGATTCTGCCCAAGCTTTTTGATCCATAGAAGTGGTTGATCACTGTAACCGTGATCACTATAAGCGGTGTCCACTGTATTTTTAGGTTATTGTGGTGTTTAACATGTTTGCATACTTACAGTGACAGGCAGCTCTCTCTCATTGGAGCCCAGCAGTCCGTTGATGGTGCAGTGGAACAGCTGGTCGTTGTGGAAGCTGATGTTACAGGGATAGGAGCCAATCATCACCGAGTATTCCTCCGGCACCAGCTCCAGATCGCTCGGCCCTTTCTGCGCCAGAAACGAACAAAAACAGCCGTCAGACGGTCAGCGGTAAGAGACCAGAGGGGCCTGGTTTGAACAGGCACAGATAACATTCATGAAGACCGCAGCAGCTTTAACCCGCACATAAGCACAGACACATACGCATTCTCGTATGAACACACGCACAGAAACCGAGCTGCCGCAGGCCTGTCATACAGCTGTCACACAGTGGAAGCCAGCAGAAAAATCATCCATTTTGGGCTCGAGTTCAGCTTAAAGCAGCAAACATTCCCACCGCCTCTCTCTCTCTCTCACATGGCCAGGGAAGTTTCTACAAACAAACCCGCTGACAGTCATCCCTGCCTCTGCCCAAAATAACATTCTCAGGGCCTTTACAGGAGCCTGTTGGAAGAAGCTGCATGGCCCTTTTTTTATCCAACCCTGTCCTGTGTCTATCAAAGCCCTACTATTCACTGCTTATTTCTGGTTTAATTAAAAGGGACACTCCACTGATTTTACACTTGAAGTTCAGTTTACTAGTCATGATGAGTAATCTCACCTTGGGTTTAGAGACTACTGATTTATAACAGAAAGCCTGTGGGGCATGGAGTTAAAGATGTTTACCAGGCAGGGAGGGTTTAAAAAAAGATGCCATAAAGTTGCATCATGGGAAATTTAGGATCCAGTGTTTTTGGAGCTTGTTGCTGCTGCTGCTTCAATTTTGACTTTTTTATCGATCTTAAGAAAATGCAATAAACTAAATCACTGGAATAGCACTTCAATATCAATTGCATCAAGTCTCTATGGATTTCTACTTAACAAGTCTACATGTTTAACTTTCAGTTGCAGAACATGAGGCAGTAAGATTATACAGTATGTTGACTGTAAAGGACACTCATATTGGTCTTAAAGGAAACTTTCAAGTTGCAATTTGGCTGTAATTTTTAGAGGTTTGATCATCATTGTGATTGTTGAGATCAAGGAACGCATCATCAACATCGCTGTGACTTAGTACAAAAAGGCAAGAAACATCAGTGGATAGATTATCAGACAGGTAAAACCGAATCCGGAAGTCAATGTGTAAACTATGATGGATGTTTTAAACAGACAATTTGGATAATTTTGCATTTCATCTTCGTCCACTCCTCTAAATAAGTTAGTATAAATTTGTTTTTTGTTTAAAAGCTATATAATAATCTGACTGCTCTTGTTTCTTGCCCTGTCAGACGTATTTTTAGGGATGTTACAGCATTCCTAGAACTCTGCAGTTTGGTATGTACTTTGGTATGTACCGTGTTATTATTAATATATAGGAGTAATACCAAAACTACGAAAATCACGAAACTGCAATTTCCCTTTAATATAAGAATGACAAGTGAGGAAGCGTGTGTGTGTGTTTATCCCCAGTGTGCTTCCTTGCTTTGATTACACCCTTAGGGTCCTGTCCTGTCTCTACTGCAGGATGCCACCCCCTGGGTCTCTGTCAACAAATACTTCCTTACATAGACAAAACACACACACACACAAACACACACAAACGCAAAAATGCATACACATTCATAATACACAGATACAAAGTGCATCAAACCCTCATACAAATATGTCTGAGCATATTGGAAAGCATACTGTATACAATATTTACAACACAGCATTTTCACACTTAATCTCATTGGACCAAAAACAATGGATTCTAAAGGCCAAAACAGGAGGAAAGCAAACAAAATCCACCCACATTCCAGCTCAGGTCCTTAATATAGGATCTGGCTGACTAACAAGCTCCCTATTAAACAAACACACACATTCTCTCTCCAGCCTCTCCCCCCCCTTCAGGTCCACCACAAGTGGAATCCACCTTCCTACAAAAAACAGGAAACAACAGACGAGTCGCCCATGTAGACAGGCTGAGGCAGCGATTCCTGCAGGGGCCTCATCCTGACACTCACAAATACATCAAGAGGAAGCTGCATCGTGTTCAAACTTCCCCGTCTGTGTTGTTAGCATGTGAATGTCGTACGGTGCTGCAGCCGGCAGCCCTTTTGGGCGATGAATCCATGCAGACAGGTGCTTAGATCAGCCAGACCACGGGAACATGGGACCTCCCACTGAGCTGCCACCGCGCCCTTCCCCCACCTCAGACCCCCAACTGAAATCAACACGTCTCAGCGGATGGGGCCTTTGATGTGCTTTATGTGCCTCTGGTTTATGTGAATATGAATAAAGGAAATGCTCAGCCTTGTCTGCTGTTCACAGTGGGAGCAGCCAGTTTACAGCAGTGATGCTTTTAGAGCCAAGAAACCTTTAGATAATACCATCACTTGTTCTATGTAGAAATTGAATATGAGTTTTTGAAAGCAAAGATTGTCAATAGTTAGAGTTTTCTGCTGATGGTATCTTTAGGTTTGACTAGATAATAAAAATTAAATGTAGGCTAGTTAGTGTTTTTGTCAGATTACTAGCCATGTTAGCTGTGTGGCTTTAGGGATGGCCGGCGGTCCACCTCTTAGATCCAGACTGAAATATCTCAACAACTACTGCACAGCTGTTCAGTCATTGTACAAGTGATCATGGTCCCCAGAGGATGTATCCTCCTTTGGTGATCCCATGACCTGTCAATGAGCGCCTAAAAGAGGTCAACATTTTGTGTTTTTAGTGAAATGTCCCAACAACTGTTGGATGGATTGCCATGACACTTGGTTCTGACGTTTATGTTCCCCTCAAGGCTTTGTTGATTGTTGACTGATTTTTCATCCAGCGCAATCGTGTAGAGCTGCAACAATTAATCGATTAATTGTCAACTACTACATTAATCGCCAACTATTTTGATAATTGGTTTGAGTAATTTTTAAAGAAAAATAGAGTCAAAATTCTCTGACTGCAGCTTCTTAAATGTGAATATTTTCCTGTTTCTTTACTCCTCTATAAAGAAAGGAGTAAAGTAAACTGAATATCTTTGAGTTGTGGACAAAACAAGACATTTGAGGACGTCGTCTTGGGCTTTGGGAAACACTGATCGACATTTTTCACCATTTTATAGACCAAACAACTGATCGATTAATCAAGAAAATAATCTACAGATTAATCAACAATGAAAATAATCATTAGTTGCTGCCCTACAATCAGGTCAAAATTTGTATTTGACCTATACTTTGGTTTATGACCAAATACCTGCTACCTCCTTTAAATATCAGTTTATTTGTAATGTCTGTTACTTAAAATTGTTTGTTTACCTTAATAGTTAAGTAATTCAAAAAGGACATGCAGATTGAATTCTTGTTTTATTTATGATACAACCCTAGCGATACTGCAGACTATTGCTGCACATTTGTATTGAACTATATAATATATAGTATATGTAATCAATAAAGAATCATCTCATCCAATTAGAGATGGACAATATTGACTTGAAAACATACATTTTCTAATAGGTGAACATTCGCTTGACTTATCAGGAAACCAATATAACAGTGAAGCACTAATCTGAACTTCCTGTCTCAGCAGTGTCACTCACGTTGATGATGAGTGTCAGTGGCTCTCCCGGGTGGTGTTTAATCAGCTTCTCCTTGTTGGCAGTGAAGAACTGAGGGTCCTCCATGTACTCCAACAGGAAGTGACCTTTATGTGGCTCCCCGTCCTCTTCCTCTGCCTCGCTATCAAAGGTGAAGGGGCTGTCTCCAGTGTAGAGGATTTTGTTCAAGAAGAACTGCACTGTGGTCTGCTGAGACTGGCTGGATGCCGGGGACAGGCAGGTGATCGTGAAGGGGGAGACCACCGTGCAGGGCTGCATAAGGACCTGAGAAGACAAAGGAGCTTAAAATGCATCTCATGCCTTTTCCATTCACCTATCAGATGGTTGATGATCTACCTGCTACATAATTCACTTTAAACTGTCAATGTGTGTATCTTTCTTAAAGGAATAGTTTGGCTTTTTGGGAAATACGTTTAATCACTTTCTTGCTGAGTTAGACGAGAAGATCGAAAAGTTAAAAAAATCAGTCTAATAGCACCTCTGAAGCTCACAAACTAGGCTTACCATTGACATGTTATATCTTGTTTGACAATTTGTAGTTTGACGGGGGGGGTTAGTATCTTGGGCTGGTTCTGTTTACTTTTATTTGACTTGGTTTCCTCTGGACAGAGCCAGGCTAACTGTTTCCCCTCTGTCCCAGTCTTTGTGCTAAGCTAAGTTAACCCGCTGCCAGCTGTAGCTTCATATCTTAACAAAAGATATGGAAAAAGGTTTCGATCTTCTCATCTAATGCTCTGCAAGAAAGCTACAGTAATAAGTGTATTTCCCAAAATGTCAAACTAGTCCTGTATGTTTTTTAGGTTGTCAGAGGTGTGGTGAATTCATAACATAACGTTTTTCATTTTGTTCTACTTAAAAGCTAGTGTGTAGGATTTGGCGGCATCTAGTGGTGTGATTGCAGATTGCACCCAGCTGAGTACCCCTCCGCTCACTCCTCCCTTTCCTAGACTGCGGTAACATGATCCGCCGACTGTAAAACCGTGGTAACGCCGTTTGCCTTGCTCAGAGGCCATCCTTACCATAATAACACTACTTTAGGAGCAACGGAAGTCAGACGGCGGCTGGCGGTACCACAGTTTTGCACTCTGCGGCTCACGTTACCGCAGTTTCACAAGCGTGTCGGAGAACTACGGTGGCCTTCAACAGTGGCCAGTGTTTGGTTTGTCTGTTCTGGGCTACTGTAAAAACATGGCGGAGCAACATGGCGGACTTCGTGAAGAGGACCCACTCCCTATGTAGATATGAAGGGCTCATTCTAAGCTAACGAAAACACAACGATTCTTAGTTTCAGGTGATTATACACTAATGAAAAAGTAGTTATGGATATTATATTCCAGTTCTGCTGATAAATCCCTTGAAATGTTACACACTGTTCCTTTAATTATAAATTGACACAAGTCTGATTATGTGGTTGAAATAGTTTTATCAAGTAAAAAAGGATTACTCACTTTTTCTCCAATTTCCAGCACATCCATGGTGACGGTCTGCACCAGATCAAAACCCTGGCCTGTCACTGTGATGGTCCTGCCACCACTGTGACAAGTACACACAGACAGAAAGTCACATTTCAGCCATGACAAAAAAAATTGTCAAATTCCTACTGGTATGCAAATACTTTTGGGACACTGCACCAAAATAAAAGAGAAACGGTACCAGATAATAATGCAAAACAGTTCAACTTCAGTGCAAATCCGCACACATGTCATCAAAGACATGCCGCTATGCTCTCACACACATGCTGTGCTATTTAAAACACAATAGGGAGAAAACGCTGCACATCAGGGCGACATTACAGTAATGACTTATGACAGTGACTTTGGGAGGGAAACCACAGATTCTTCCAGCTTGAGATGTTTAAGACATCTTGGTTTTAATACTTTTGATGTGTGTAGCAATCTACTTACCTGAGGTAGCTCTTTTTGGGGTGGATGAAGCTGATGGTGGGGTTCTTCTCATAAGTGTAGGCGGTGCTAAGCTCTGCACTTTGACAGGGAAGGTTTTCAAACTCCACACACACTGCCACTGTGTCAGTGTGCGGCTGTAAGGCTTGAGGCATGATGCACTCAATGGTTTCATCTGTTTTCCTAAAAGACAAAATGAGGTTAACATTATGACCAAAAATGTTTCTACTGAGAATCAAAGTTGTGTTTATTTGTTTGGCAGATTTTCATAAATATACATGATACGTTACTATAGCTACAAGAAGAGCTGCTGACTTTAAACTTGACACTTTGACTTGAGTCAGACTTGCGTTAAAAAAAAGAGGACTGAGGTGGGACTTTAATATCTGAGATTTGAAAGCAAAAATCTTTCAAGTCAAGTTTCGACCTGGTAAAAAGAAGACAGCTTCATGCAGGCCTCGCATAGCCACACAGCTTGACTATTTGATCATTAGGTATATGCATTTATAGCACTTTACAGCACCTGGTCAGTATTAAGTGACTGACAGACATGAGACTTGACCTGGACTTACCTCAAATACTTAAAAACGACTCTGGCTACAAGCAATTGAAAACGAGCAGTACTCACTCTGTGACGGTACACTCCTGCGTGTTGTTGACCTTGACTCTGACCTGAGAGCCAATGTCCAGGTGTTCCCCCCTGATGATGACTCTAGTTCCTCCAACACGAGAGCCCTTCGTCGGCTCCATGGACAGCAGCTTTGGGACCTGAATACAGACGAGAGATACAACACATGACTAAACAACACATCAAATCTATCACCAGACATCTGACAGCTTCTGTCACTGGAAAAGACAGGCTTACTCAAACTGTGTTTTGTGCTCTATGATGCTTTTCATGACATTAAATAAAATCTTTTCTCATCCTTCAAGGTTCAAATATCGTGTCCACAGAGATTGGCTGAGACAGCTGCTGACTATAACAGTACATTAGTGAAGAAAACTGTGAAGATAGCCCACGCTGCAATATGTTAAAGTGCTGCTGAAGCCAACAGGCCTTTGGGCTCAAGCTTGCAGGACAGCTATACTAAGAGGCAATAATGTTCATGCATATACAGGAGAAACCGCATGCCCATACAGTCATATATATACATGCACACACACACAAAAAGGTTCCTGGGGCAAAGCAGAATATCCCTGTCCAGCTCTGCAGCAACCAGCATCAGCATTCCCGCTCTGTCCAAACTTTCTATCCCCGCCATGAACCTCGCCTCCAGGGAAACCTCTTATCCTCACTGACAGGATTCACTTCCTCAGTGTGCACGGATGGAGGAGACCTATTGTGTGTTTGTGTGTCAGAGTGGGCGTAAGGAGGCAGATGTTTCCTTCTAAAGGTTCGAGGAAGGAGATGCTGTAGAGGCACATATCCTGTCTCCAAAACTGTTTTCCCTTTCTCCCACATCTTACCCTCAACACCCATCGGTAAAAACCTTTCTCCTCTCGCACGGAGCATCTCGCAGATGGATAAGGAAACCCGAGAGGAGTTCCCACAACAGCACGGCGTAATGTTTGTTGTTCTGGATTTTCTTCATCCTCATGTATCAAGAGGGGCTTCAAGATCGGGGTAATTTCTCAGTGGGATGACTCACACACAGAGCTGCTCTTAGAAGCCGGTGAAATGATAGAGCGTTCCAGCAATGAATAATAAAAAACTCTTTGTCTATAAACAAAAAGAAACAAAGGGCTTACATGGGTATTTCCACTGACTGAATATTCCAAATCCAATGGGAGACTGTGTGGGTCTAGGTCAATTAACACAATGCTGGCTAGCTCTCCTCGACCAGTGATGAATTCAGAGCAAAGGGACATTCCAACAATCGCCATATTTGTTTTTGCTGGCAGGGAGAGCAGAATGACAATGGTGCTTAGTTGCAGCTCAGATGAATGTTTGAAGATTCCCACACACTTGCATTCCTCTGAATCATAAAACGCATCTGCTAACACTCAACTGACACACATAGGGAGGCTTTCCCAGTGGGGAACAAGGAACAAGAGAGCGTAGAAGAGGAAGAATGTGGAGGGAGAGACGGACAGAGCAGAAAGCAAAGATCAGCAGGAGGGTATAAATCTGGAGAATACTCACTAGGTATGAGAAGCTCTCCTTTGACGTCCCCATCCCACTCTGATCCACATCCACTTGGACAATATCTGCTCTGTCATGAGCAGACTGCCCAGTGACACACACCAGCCTAGGGAAATTTAAAAAGAGTGTGACCGCCTTGTTTGGTTGTCAAAACATTATAATCAGACATCAGTTAATAAAAAAAAAAACTGATGATAATGGATAAGAACACTCGAAGGAGCTGCTTATAATTTGAATCTAATAAACCAATTTAAAAAAAAAAGACTAAAATTGCAAGTGAGGGGAACCAATATAAAGATGAAGAAAGAGATCTTCATCATGACAGCTAAACAAAGAGACATAATGAATCTTGGAGAATGGTGGTTATGAACCAATTCATCAGATCATATTTACATATGGAATCCAATAAAGCCTTAAGATATCAGATATTAGCAGATGTAAAGGTTCAAAGCCTCCTCAGACCAGATGTGTCTAACCACAGAGGAGATTAAAGGGCTGCTGAGGCTTGTTCGTTCGCCTCCTGGCTGTGATTAAGCCTTGTGTCATCAATGCACGCTCTACAGGGACGTCTCTTATTAATGACACGGTGGTGTACCGAGGCACAGGCTCTACTGTTCTGGGGCCTCTCTGGAATAAATGTACTGGGGGGGAAACACGACCTTTATCACCTCACATGATCCCCCTCCAGCTTGACACCCTGTCGGTTTATTTAGTCAGGTGCCTGGTGCTACAGTGGTTAGAAATTCTCAGCGAGTGACCGGATGATTGACAGACGAATTGTGAGGAATTTACATAAGCGGAGGAGCTGTGTTTTATGTAGGAGGACCTGGCAGGACATGCGGTGGGATGAGGCTAGGCTGGACAGATTGGGGCTCGGCTGGGGCTCGGCTGGGGTCAGGCTGTCGAGTCTGAGACCAGGGCTGGCTCCGAGCGCTGAGTGCATTTTTAAATGTCAGGCTCAAACAAATGTTCTGTTTTACCAAACCCAAACCACTGCAGCATTTAATGAGCCCTATTAAAACATGAATTTTCTTTATAAGCCTGAATAGCTGTTAAAATTATTCTAAAATAACCTGCAGTACCAGCCATCTGTTGATAGCAATGTCTACATGTGTGCTCATTAATTACAGGAGCATCAAGTAAAGAATATCATTACACTCAAATTACGCTCCTGTCAGTTATGAGCTGTGAGGGCAGAGGAACACCTGTTTGAAGAAAATGCATCATTTCACTTGCTCTGATTTAGGGAAGACAGAAAAAAATGAAATGAAACATGACTATTCACAGATTCAAGCCTGAGGGAAATAAGAGAAACTGGAGCCTGAATCAGCCTGAACCTGTAGGACTGCTCTGGGCCTAACTGGCTTTAGACTGAAAATCAAACCATAATCAAACAAATACATCACATTATATGACATCTTCTATTGAACCATTATTCTGGGGACAAAAGACAAACATAAAAGTATAGAGAAAGGCTTATCAGCAGATGGAAGGTGTGATGAATTTAGCCTGTAGCATTTAAACAGTATACATACACAGGGTTTCTTCAGGGTTAAATTAAATGTAAGACTTTTTAAGACATTTTTACACGTAGAATGCTGTTTCACAATCGGCCAAAGTATGAAAGTATGATGGAAACCCAGTAGGGACGATATGGCTTTAGAGTTATTTATCTTTACATCACATTTTTTTCTAGTACTTCCCTGCAGATAGGGCAGTTATTTTCATTATCAATTCTCCTGACAATTATTGTCCCAATTAAAATTCTGATCTATTAAATGTCCAAAAATAGTGAAAAATGTCCACCACAACAGTCCACAACCACAAGATATTCACTTCACAATGATATAAAACAGGGAAACACAGAAAATCCTCACATTGGAGAAGCTGGAACCAGAAAATAGTTGACAGCTTTGTTTTAGAATTGATCAATTATCAAAATTATGCAAATTTTTTAATTGCTACCTGCAGTATATAACAATAAATCCTAATGACATAATTACTGAAATTAATGTGACCTGGATCCAGAAAAGCATTAGGAAATGGATGGATGGATTAACCAATTAAAACCAATTCATTCATTTAGGTTTCTGCTAAATCCGATACTTAAGCGTTATGAGACAATTGACTTCCTATATCTACGGTAGCTAGCAGTAGTGACAGAAGACTGCTTTTTAAGACGTTTGCAGAACTGCAGAAGCCCTGGTGTGTGTATGTGTGTGTGATGTTGATGCAGTGTGATCCCAGTCAAAGGACATGCAGACTCCCTGAGAGCATGGACTGACCCCTGCTCCACATTCTAGCACCGCCCCACTGCGGAGATATTATGGGTTTCAGTGGCCGATATTTTGTCTAGTTTTGAAGATGTCTCCAATCATTTCCCTTGAGTGGATGATGAGGATCATCGACAATCAAGTCTGTGAGTGTTTGGATGTGAGTGTGCAGTTAAACAGACGGGGCGAAGGCCACTCAGGGCTCAATGAAAATGATAGAGGGGGCAGCATGGAGGACCTGAGCCAAAAATCTAGAGAAGTACTCCAGTAAATGAGGTGTGCCTAGGCTGACTGTGCCATTAATTAAAATGTTGACACCGAGTTGAGTGGAGCACAGTCTCTCCAGTGCTGCACATTTTCCTTGTGGCACACAGCTGTGAACTTTCACCTCTCAGCACACGAGCAGACACCTGTCTCAACAGCCCTAGTAAATGAGGTCACATGTGCTGGTGAGTGCGTATGTGTGTGTGTGTGTGTCTGTGCTGATAAGTGTGTGTGTGTATGGCATTTCTGCAAGAGCCAGTTTGAATTGTAGATTATTGTGAAACAGAGTTATTTCATACAGACCTCACATCTTCAACCGGCTTTAGGGATGTGGTATGTGTTTTTTCTAAATAAGGTTTATAATAAGGTTAAATGTTAAGGTTGAATGTAAACGCTTTAAGTTAAAGGGATGAGATAGGATCGTATCTAATCATATCAACGTGAGGTCCCAGGATGTATATGTTCGTGCATGTGTGTGCGTGCAAGTCAAATGTGCTGACACTGTCAGATGCACTGACGTGTTATGATTTGTCAGTGCCACTTCCAGCAACGAGGATATGCTCTGCTGTCATAACAACCAGCCTCGGGAGCCAATGAGGAATGACGACACGAGATGAGAACACCCCTGGAGTGAAATGCGATTCGCTGTTTTCGACATGCACGGTTTCGTGGAAACTGTGTCGGGCAGCTTGAGTGACAGGTAAGACCCGCAGGTCACCCTCGAACTGGTCTTAATACAATGATTGGCTCCAGTGGAGCAAGACCAGATAAACAGTTCCATTCAAGGAACATTACAGATACTGAATGGAAGTTTGGATGTAACTGTAGAGTTACCGACTTCCACTGAGCTCTGTTATGCCGGTGTCAAAGCGGGGTCCTGCTGTCTCCATGGTGACAGTGTGATGGTCCCTGAGCTACGAAGGGATGGCGATGCATAATGATATTTGTGAAAATTAGCCTCATGAATACATGAAAACTAAACCATGCGGGGACGGTTGAAGTTCTATTTTCAAGACTGGTAGACATGCTAATGATCTATGATGGTGATCTGTCAGAGGAAGTGTAGTAACTCATATAAATGTGATTCATCTGGGGTCTTCTTTAAATAAAAGCTTGTCAATTACAACCTGAATGTATCATTGGCTTATGAGCTGCTTTTAATGGATTATTTTACTCCCTTGTGCAACCTGACCAGCAGAGACAGATCTTTTTTATTCTATCTATTCTTCTTGCTTGTCAAAACCGGGCACCTTCATTACCCACAATGCAACTCAACCTCCGACAGTTTGGTTGAATTTGGATGTTTATGTTAGGGCTGTCAATCGATTAACGTATTTAATCACGATTAATCTCATGATTGTCCATAATTAATCCTGATTAATCGCAAATGAATCTCAATGTATGCATATATTTATTTCTGGAAATCAGTTAGCAACACAAAACAATAACAAATATTGTCCAGAAACCCTCACAGGTACTGCATTTAACATAAAAAATATGCTGAAATCATAACATGGTAAACTCAAACCCAACAGGCAACAACAGCTGTCAGTGCGCTGACTTGACTCTGACTTGCCCCAAACTGCATGTGATAATCATAAAGTGGGCATGTCTGTAAAGGGGAGACTCGTGGGTACCCATAGAACCTATTTTGATTCTCATATCTTGAGGTGAGACCCGTTTGACAATGGTATGACATGGTTGGTACCAATGGATTCCTTAGGTTTTTCTAGTTTCATATGATATCAGTATCTTTACTCTAGCTTTAACTGAGCCCGCTACAACCTAAAAACTGCAAGATGTTTAACGCATTAAAGAAATTAGTGGCGTTAAAACGAATTTGTGTTAACGTGTTATTATCTTGATAATTTTGACAGCTCTAGTTATGATAGTAGCAAATAATGTAGCCTTGAGCTGTTAGCCTCAAGCAGAGATGAGGAGCAGGCTGCAGAGGTCTGGTAAGATCACTTCTTTCTAACTCCGCACCCCCAGAGTTTTTTTCATTTTCAAACTCGTAGTCTCCCTCTGGAGTTGTCACACAATGCTTTATATTGGCGACAGGGTCAGACCCAAGGCTACTGTAGCTCAAATTGCTGAAAAAGTTAATGCTGGTTCCAATAGAAAGGTGTCAGAACACACCTGTGCATTGCAGTTTGTTGTGCATGGGGCTGCGTAGCCGCAGACCGGTCCGGGTGCCCATGCTGTCCTAATGTTATGGCTGATCGGTGTATATATATATATATGCAGTAGTACTCCCCAAGTCCTGCAAACAGACTTTGATGTGTAAAATCAGTGGGGTTTCCCTTTAAATATACTGTAATATCTGTATTACAGGTATTAAAGATTTTGCAGTGGTTCCCAAACATTTTTATCCCATGGCACCCATTCATTTGTTCATGCATTTCCCTGCTGATAAGGCCTTCCTGCGACGGACAGCTAGCTTCCTCTATTCATTAACTGTAATAGGTCAGGTAGCTCTCACTGTGCAGTCTGATCTGAGCTTCACTCTGCACTAAGGGGCTGACATATACATGTCAGAATTTCTTTAAGGTTTCCTAACTGTGACAAATCTTTCCATCACTTGATCGCCATTTCTGCCTGTCGTTCACCTGACCACTCACCTGCACTGAGAGCATGTCAGGTTACCATGACAACGGGTAATTGTTAGCGATTATCTCACCAGTCCTAATTGCAGCACAACTGCTCATTTTAGCGGGGTTTTAAATATAAATGATGTTGATGTATAGGACGTGCTCTTATTTCTTGCTCATTTTGTCATTCTGACAATGTAGATGATGTAAAATGTAATCAAATCAGTACAAGGCGGAAAAAGTGCTAGCACACTGCTATGCTTCATCACACACTTCAGGAACAGTTGACATAAGCTTATACATGCAAATTTGTGAATCATAATTCAGCCATATGCTATAGTACTTACTCTAAAGAGACAGTGTAGAGCTCAGGCAGGAGAGTGCATGGCACATCTCCAATAGAGACCTTTACAGCTCCAGCCCTCCGGCCCAGGTTCCTGCCCTGTACTGTCAGCAGCGTGCCTCCTTCCACTGGACCCCTCAGGGGGAAGATCTGACAAAGACAGAGTCAAGTAATGAACAGGGAGAAAGAAAATCCTGTGAAAACCCTGTAATATGCACAATAAATTAGAGCTCATAAGAAGATTACCTCCCTAAAAATGATAATGAACATGACAGAGAATTAAGAGAATGGAGATGTTGTCTCAGATGCTGACATGGAGGGTGGCACACAGAGAGATAAGGACAAGTGGCCTGAATAAGTGTTCTTCTGCTGAAGACTGAGATCTAACAGAATAGACACACGGTTTAGGTGTATACACACACAAAGCAGACTCTTAACTGTGCCAGTCTGAGACTCTTCAGCCTCTAATCCTCTACAGCACATGCAAATAAAGAGCAGCCTAAGAGCCCCCTTCACATCCCACAAGAGACAGACGAAGCGAGAGAGAAAGGGCTGGAGAGGCGAGGTGGAGAGCACAGCAGAAAGGTGGTTGAGTGGGGAGGCAATTTAGGGAACTGAGTGTCGAGAGGAGAGTGAATGCTGATGGTGGTGGTGAGAGAGCAAAGCCTCAACAGGGGAATTAATGCACAGCGCTATTCCCTTTCATCTGTTTTCCTGTGTCTGCTCTGTCAAATTCCTTAGTCCCATTTCTGCTGTTGTTCCGAGGCATGCTCTCACGCATCATTTCATCCCTTGCCTTTGGTCTTTTAACTTTCCATTCAAGAGCCGTGGAAAGAAAAGAGAGGACAGTCACCTCTCCAATCACCACGGAAACGCGGCTTCAGAGATAGCATCGCCGACGCCCAGACAGAAGCAATCAACTCTCATTTTGCCACTGTAGCACAGCTAGCCCAGCTGCGTGCATGCTTTTCTGAATGACCCCCCTGGCTGAGCCGAGGTCAGTGTGACCCCTCGGTGTTATTAGCCTGGCTCCGGCTCTATCAGAAACTGAGCTCGAGAATGAAAACAGCACTTCTGTTTGGTCTAGGTGAGGGGACAAGGTTTGGCTCTGCATACTGATAATTTGAGTGACAGCGCAGATAAATAAACCATATATTTCTCAGCTAAAAGGGGCAGGCAGTTATGTAAAGAAAGAGTGTATTGCTTTTAATATATAAAAAAAGCAAGTGTGAAAACAAACCAACCCATTACTTGCAGTATTTCTGTGGGATCTACACCACAGGAAATGATGCAAATGTTTTTGTGGTTATATTAAGCTTTGGATATCAAGTGTTACCACCCTGTGCCTACATATATACACATATATACTTCCTTTGACAAAAACATATAAACTCATTCCTTCTTACTCGTGTAATGCACAAACATAAATGAGCACACGTACTGTAGCGTGGCAGACAAACGACCCAGCACCCAGCCTCTCTACAGAGTTCCGCAGTAAGCAGAGTTATTTATCATCACTATGCGTCTTATAGCACCTCGTGTGTCTCTGTGGTGCCATTGAGCATTGACATCAACATCAGCTGGCATGCTGTTCATTTACACCTCTTACAAGTCTGTGAGTCCTGATTTACAGCGCAAACTCTGCCAGGCCTCCAGGGAGATCACAGGGTGTGAATGTGTCTCTGCGAAAAAAAAAAAAAAAAAACTCCACAAGGAATATTGGAGCTATGAAATGCATTTGGAGGACTAAATTATTCAACATCCTTGTATTCAAATCAAAAATATTCAAAATGTATGGCACACGCAAAGATAAACTACTTAACTGATAAAATCCATATGTTTCCCTTTTGTTGTTTTTTGTTCTGACTAGATGGCTGCGAGGCCAGAGCTTTCATCTTCCTCTGCTCACTCCAGTTCCTCTACATCACACTAATCAAGGAGGACGTGAGGACAAAAACAGGAAAAGTCTTCTCACTGTTACTGTACCATTCGCCATCCTCTCTCCCAAACCATTTATGTCTCAAACAGATCCCTCTGTTCTCTCTTTCTTTCATGTCGTGGATGAACTATGTTTGGTAGTTCCTGTTTTGGACAGCCAAGTACCTCTAATCAATGTTTTTTTAAACAGTGAACAAACCCACACATAACATGAGAATAAAGGGCCTGTAGAGATGATAAATGTCTCCATTGTCTTACGTCACTGTATTGAACAGAGAGCATTTTTCACAATTAGGTGGTATGTGGCAAAGTTTAAGGAATAATGAAATCCTCCTCCATACTATTGATATTTTGGTGCTGGTGATAGAGATTGCATGTGACAAAGCAGAGCAAGAAAAACACATTTCATTATCTTAGCTGTACACACTGTCACTACGTCTATACAACAAAGAGCTTCTGCGGTATGTGTGTGCGTTAACGTTTAGGGAGAGCTGATCTTTTCCTCCTTAAGCCGGAGTGCTCGGGCTCAAACCCCTGTGGATTCTCTGGGAAAACATGGCTGCCAAAGCATTGCATCACACACCCCACAGAACCACAGCCCCCAGTATCCTCTCTCCAACCCGCTCTCCTGAGAGAGCCAGTGGGAGTGTGTGTGTGAGAGAGAGAGTATTGCAACAATGGTCTACCCACGCATACGGCATCTCAGCCCGGCTAACTTCAGTCACGTAAGAAGTCCACATAAGTTAGACTCTCGCAGAGCATCCTGTTAGTCACAGTATGCTGACAGCTACAAAGAATGAGGGATAATCGTGAATGCTTCAATATGGCCTTTTCGTGTGAAATATTTTGAGTGTGTGTGTGAGTGAGAAAGAGTGTGTGTGTGTGTCTGTCTGCTTTGTTTTGCTTGCATATTCTCCCGGGCCGACCAGGTTTTTATCTACAGGAAGTTCAAGCTGACTGGCTATCATGTGAGCCGTGCTTCCCATGACCGCCTACGGTTGCTGAGCTGATATAAGGTTCGGTAGTGGCAGAAAAGGCTCTAACCACACTCCCATTACAGCTAGACAAATAAATGAATATGATCATGCAAATGAGCTTCATAAACAGTTTAAATAAAGGCTCTGCCGGTAATCGTGATGACCGCTTTGACGTGACCGCAGTCAGATCCTGTGTAAGATAAACAGTTGTGGTCAGTGTGGTTTTGTTCTTATTGTGGTCACAAATCCCAAACCTTCCCTGGTTCTTATTTGCTTTCCTTTAGTTTCTGTGGTTTTCTACACAAAGAGCTCTACACATATAACTCTCAGAACCCAGCCACACAGTTAACACTCATACTGTAGTTACACAGGTCAAAAGGTGTTCTCATGCCCTTCTGAGTGATTGCAGATTGACTCCGCTGTGTCCCCTGAGGGCTATGGCTAAGTGAGTGTTAGTGTTATTACTGAGTGAACTGCTTTAATGAGACTCTATTCAAACACTCCCTCAGCAGCTGACGCTGGACAGACAGGGCATGGGGGTACCGCACCATGTGAGTGACCTCATGATTCACCATTTTATGGCTTGAAAACAGAGCCTGGAGGCTACAGAGAGGAGGTGGGCAGTACAGGAGGATGAATGCGAGCATTTGTAGCCTGCATTCGTGTTTAACCTGTGATCATACCTTGTGGATCTCAGGAGTTGGACATTGATCCATGACTGGCTGGCAGTCATCCCTCGACCTGCAGATGTTCTCACACCAGCCACAGAGTTGTCCCTGATCCTCCCGGCCCCAGCACTGGGAGCAGTCTGAACTACCCACTCCACAGTTGTACACCTCCACTAGAGGGAGACGGGAGAGACAGAGAGGTAAGTATTATTATAATACAGCATTACTGAACTGTGTTTGCCTTGTCGGGTTAACTTAAGGTACTGTAGGCTCCTAAAATTATTTTATAGCTTACGGTATGTGAACCATATGGGCTGCATGTTCTAAATAAAGAGCATAAGCATTTGCAGGATGATATATTCATGGCTATAAAAATAAACCAGACAGCTAGAGGAGTGAAGGAGAACAAAGCCAGCTAGAAACAGATGATTATGTACATGTTCCAATGTGCCTCCCAGTGAGAAATCCCATTTGTATCACCGCATGTGCATCTGTGCATGCATTTGTGTGCCTATTGAAGTGTGTGTTAGCCTGCATGTGTTTGATAAAGTGTGTGTCTTTTAAAAATTTGATGACTCTGCTTGTTATGAAGCCACCGTCATGTCCTTAACAGTGCAGGGTGTCTGGCAGCGGCCCAGGGCTGTTGTTCACATGCTAGACACATGGACTGCGAACAGCACATCTGGGACCGGGATAGGACAGGATTGGCTTGAAGCTGCGCTATAGACAACATGCCAAGTTTAACAATATGAGGGCCACTTTTCATCATGTCACTGTTGTCATGGAGCTCAAATTGTATTTGCAACAACACATACGGACAGTGCTTGTGCAGGGCATTGATAACACTTTAAATTGCAGGTCCCCATGTTCTATAATCATTATGTGTAATTAGACGGTAGCAGAATATGATATCATGGTAAATTACTAGTTGGCAAATTATGTGTTGTAATACATGAACTACTATTATTGCAAGTGAAAGGCAGTCTAACACTGTTTGTCCCTGTAAGTGATTTTTCATTGTCCTCCAGGTTTAATCAATTCCACCAATCTCATCAGGAAAAACATTTGTGCACAGGTGAAATGCATTCTGGGAGCAACAGTGGCAGCTATGTCAGATTTCTTCTTGTTTTTGCGAGTTTCTAATTACGCTGCAAATACAGGAGAGCTGAGAAAACAGCTGAAGCGTAGCAAATGGAAACTGTATTTTTGATCTGTACATAACAACGTCTTACCTCTCATGGGCTGAGGGCTGTCCACAAAAACATCCTCCCCCCGTTCCCTGAAGTATCCTCTCCTCCTCAGGTTGAGGTGGTAAACCTGGCTCCTCTGATTAGTGGACAGCTAAATGGATGGAAAAATAGCAGGCAACAATAAAACAGTGCTGGGTATCTCAGTGTGAATTTTGCCTCCACGTGCATTTACTCCCTCTTGCTGTTGCTCTAGATAATAATGGGTTCTTAGTCAACTTATAAACAAGGGTTTAAAATAATTGCAATAAAAACAAGTTGCACACAAGGCTTACATCTAACAATAATGAACACAAACGTAAATGCACAGTAACTGAGCTTCAGCTTAACTGATCTTTTTTTTTTGGGAAAATGGACTGGCTAGTTATTTCTGGTAGGTCATTGTCTGTACTTACTGTTACACCACTGCACTTGACAGTCGAGCTGTTCAGCCATTTGGCCTCGTATCGCTGCTCTGTCCCAAAGTCGCAATCCAGCTCCTCCCCCTGTTAGGTAAAGCACTTATTTTAAACAAAATGCAATACTTCAACAATAACTAGTGGGCAAACTGTGATTTCATGCTGTTCTCAGAATGAGATACCCATTGTTTTAGTACCCAAAATGAGCTTCTGCAAAGAAACGCTCCCTCAAACATGTCTGGTAACAATTGACAACCCGCAATAATTGTCCCTGCCAGGAAAAGATGCAATCCATTCAAAATTCATATTCATAAACATCTGGACTCCCACACCTCTGCAAAGTCATCTGGGAGCCAGAGCAATATGAATATGAATTCATCCTTCGTAAAATCAGAGCCCTGAGTTTGACTAAGCCAAGATATGCGACGGTAAGACCATAAAGATGCTAAGATAGGTAAGAGCAGTAAAAGGTGATTACTTAAAGTGGAAGAAATCATTTGTCTGCAAGTTCAGCCAGATTAAATTGGTCTTCTTTTATCGCCTTCTCCAGCACTTTGCTATTTCTCTGTGCTTTTTGACACCAGAGAAGCTTAATGTTTTTGGCTTCTGGTGGGTTCTTTTTTCCCAGAAAAACTCCACCATAGCACACATTGAAATGTTCTCTGGACTTAAGTTCAGCCTGAGAACGAAAAGAAACTTACAAGCACTTGCTTGTTGCTCCATGTTTTGGTATGACTGTTTATCACACTTCAGTCTAAATAAATTATTTTAGGTTTGGGAAAAAAAAGTGTGGGAACCACACCAATATCCACCACAAATTCCAGAGCGTTCCGAGAGTGACACAGCATTTCCTGCCATGTTTACTTGCCGACGAGATGAAAACATTATTCAAACAACATCAATTTGTATATACTATCATAATAAAAGAAGAGTATGAATAGCTAGTCACATCTAGTTTGCCCTGAGGAAGTGTGTGTGTGGATTTGTGTGTGACTCAATGTCTGTCACCATAGCAACACACCAGGAGAGGGCTCGAAAGGCCAGCCAGGGTTAGGCGTGTGACTGACCACGCCTGGCAACTATTCAGCACTGGAATTTTTAGAAGATCCCAGTCGTGTCCTTATCAGTGATGCAGGATCAGCGTCTGACTCGCTCAGCGTGGATTAAGGAGGAGAATAGGAGTTATAAAAAATGATCTGGAAGGACTTGCCGAATTTAAAATGAAAACGAGTGAATAAAGCTCCTGCCGCGTCTGCTGCTTCAGACCGACTGCATATTGTACACTGTGCTGACGAAGACACAACTCAGCTCGTCACAGTCAGATACCAGAGGCATGGTGGGCCCGGGCAGCTGAGCCGAGAGCAACATAAGCATAAAGATACTCGCTCTCATTCTTCATTTTCATCTCTGTCTCACAACATGGAGATCACCCAAACTCAGGTTTTGCTCATTCATTGACCCGAATTGCAGCACACAAAATATCCATCTGTGTTTAACTCAGCTTGAAGCAAAGGCACCATATGCTTCTGTTTTATTCCAATCATATTCACAACATGCATATTGGACTAAGTCCAAGTCCAGCTCCATAGCTGGAGGTAGTCTGGCGTACCTCCTGGATGTTGCTGAGGGATAAGGTGAAGTCCTGGGCCATTTCTGATGGTGATGGAGGAACCTCCGAGGCAACCAGGCTGGGACAGGAAGCCGCATTCTGTGGAGGGGTGGGGTGTAGGGGCAGGAAGTGACATATAGGAGTTAATAAAAACAATGGCTCCCCCGCACACATCCGCAACCCAAAATACCTGTCCTGTTTATCTGGAGGAGGAGGAAATGAGAGGGTAAAGTCTCGCTCTGAGGGAAACAACAATAGCTTCAAATAGAGAGACGATGAGGGATTAGAAAAACAGACCCACCGGACACTGTGATGGGCTCAGCAGAACAGGAAAAACCACCTCCTCATCTCTTTATGACCTACATTACAAAGACCTAATCGAGCTTTTTCATGTTTAAAAAGAACCTAAAATTGAAATAACTGAAAGTGACTTAAAAAGCACAGGCCTCTTGTGCTTTAATATGTTTGTTTTTGTGTATCTTGGGATCTGAAACAGCACGCCTGACTAGGATTTACTGCGTTTGCTTAGAAAAATGCAATGATGTCTTTATTACTTCACTTGTTTAACAAAAGGAGCCCTTTCCCTTTTCAGGGGGTCTTGTGATATAAAGCCTAACATTAAACACTTACAGCTATAAAACACTAGAACAAGACCACTTGACCAGCAGCTGACCAGAGTACTGTGAGTCACATCCTTTCCCCTCTAACTGGAACAGTACTGTGAGTAGACGCAGTCAGACCCCTGCACCCTCAGGGCCAAAGTCTGCTGGGAGGATGCCTCCTCACACAGAGACCATGGGATCTGGCTGGGCAATAAAACGCCAGAGGGGACAGGAATAATACGATGGCTGACTTAATCTTGATGTTGTCAGGAACACGCACTCAGGACAGCAGTATCTGGGGAGTTTTAATTGGTTTCAATGAGGCTACTGTAGTTTGGGATAATTTTCCCAGTTCCACAGCCTTTTCGTGCGCTCGTGCCAAGCAATTTGATTTGTTTGCTTTCAGAGTAGTTTACACCCTCACGGGACTGTATATTGCCAAACATACATCTGCATAATCCATTTGTACAGTCACCTACTTAAAATGAAGGGATATATAAAACCGTAGCTGAAAATGTAGGTGTAGATTTATCTCTTCATTGGCAACAAGCAGTCTCGACATTTAGTAATAATTCTCTATAAAAATAGGGACACAGTGAATCTACTCTTCCACATGCTGGGGTATCAAACTAAACTGCCAAAAAGAGAAACTTGAGAGGAGCTTTAAAATGGTACATTACCCTGTAAGGAGTCTGTTAAACCAGAACCTCCTGAGATTTTATAGCGAGTTTCAACATTTCTACACACTGTGGTTGAGACACTTGTAACCTCATACTGAATTACAACACAATTGCTCTTGCCTAACCCGTCTGGACTCAGATCATTACAGCACACTAGGAGTTGTTGGACAGCATATTATGTCTGAGAGTCTGACTAGTGAGATCTTAATATTATGAGATCCTCCAGGCGTCTGTTTGCTTAAAGGTTTAAAGGAAAAGGAGAATTACTCACCTCTAGCAGGTTGTGCTTTAACTCGTCTTTACTGGAGACACAAAGGTGGTTCTCAGGGTCCCAGTAGCACTTCCATCTGGTGCTCAGACAGCTCACACATCTGACAGTGATGAGACATGGAAAGAGTTGAGAAACCACAGATCAAATTGAGCCAAATCTGGTGTTTTCTCCCCTGCATATCCCTTTGATCCGTTCCCATGCAGTAAATACAGTCTTTTCAAAAGTTCAATACGTGGCCCATTTTGAGTGCAACACAAGCTGAGAGGCCGACCTGATTACAGGCATCAAAGTTTAATAAAAGGAAGTAATGATTAGTCACAGTAGCGAACATTCATTCCACAGTTACGACACAGCCAGCCCGGAGGTCAAACTGGGCCAAATATGCTGAGATGAAACAAAGCGCTTCTCTATAAACAGTGTGTGTGTGAGTGAGTGCCGTCTCCTGCAATTCTATCATTATGAGTATCATTTTGAGTTTTACCCCACATACACTAAGTGAGGACATTTTAGCAAGTAGGTCCATCAGCAACTCGTAGACTCCATACAATTCATGCTTATTTGTTCAAGAATATACAGGTTAAAGACATGACCCCTTTAGAAACTTGTTTAGAGTGACTTGTGGAGAATATAAACGCTGCAGATGTCTGACAGTCCTTAGTTCCTCAAAGACATGTTTGATGGCTAGAACCTGGTCTTATGGTTAAAGATAAGTCTGGTGATATTCTATAACTTAATCTATAATTGTCAACAAATCCCATGAAAAGACCAACGCAACTTTTGAAAGAAGAAATAACACCTTCTTCTTCTTACAAATGAAAAGTTGACCTCATATGCAATAATACACACCCTTGCTCTATTCAAGACACTTAAGGATTTTGCTAAATAAAAATGGGTTCTATGGGTACCCACGAGTCTCCCTTTTACAGACATGCCCACTTTATGATAATCACATGCAGTTTGGGGCAAGTCAAAGTCAAGTCAGCACACTGACACACTGACAGCTGTTGTTGACTGTTGTTGAGTTTGCCATGTTATAATTTCAGAATATTTTTTATGCTAAATGCAGTTCCTGTGAGGGTTTCTGGACAATATTAGTCATTGTTTAGTTTGTTTTGTGTTGGTAATTGATTTCCAATAATAACTATATATATACATTTGCATAAAGCAAGCATATTTGCCCACTCCCATGTTGATAAGAGTATTAAATACTTGACAAATCTCCCTTTAAGATACATTACGGAGAGAAAAAAAATAAGCGATTAATATGTGATTAATCACGATTAATTACGGACAATCAGGCGATTAATCCCGATTAAATATTTTAATCGATAGCCCTAATAAATATATATGAAAATTAGCTTTTTTTGTGATTTGGGTGATCTACCCTCTAAGATCGGCTATGAGTTAAGGTTAGACGTGCTGTTGAGAAGATTAAGGGCATTGTTTGGGGTTATGGATTATATTGTATTCATTCGTGGAAACATGTGCGTGTCTTCCAGATAAACTATCTTTACTGGAACACCTTCACTGTACAGTATGTGTGTGACTCGAGTGTGTGTCACTGCATTGCCTCCGGGATGAGACAGATGTCCCACACTAGGAATGATAGTGCCTCCAGTGATAACAGCACCCTGTGGGGGTCTTTAGACGTGGGGGAGTAGATTGGGATGGGTGTAAGGGGATGCAGAAATGTAATCGAAACGTGTGTGTGTGTGTGTGTGTGTTCTGACTAGAAGCAGACGGCCCCCTCAAGGCTCTTATCAGCTGCAGCTTTTCAGTTTTCCCTGACTCCCTTTCTGTCCTACTAAAACACCTATACACTACACACACATTGTTCACACTCTCTCTCTCTTTAGTTGACCTAACACTGACAGTAAATACCCTCTGACACTGCCCACCCCAAGTCATAATGACCATGCACTCACACACATACACACACACACCGCACACACTAAATACACAGTCAGGTTCACACTCTCAGGGCCTCTCCGTGGACACAGCGGTTAAACACACATCCTCAATCACGTCTCTGTCAAAGAGAAATACGTCCAGAAGAAAAGACCAGTTTTCAGGGGGAGCGACAGAGAGAGGCAGAGACAGGGCAGCAAATGGACAGAGAGAGAGACGAGGGAAAGGAGGGGGAAAAAAAGGACTGCCAAAACTTGAGACATAAAAAGCAAATAAAACAGAAAAAGAAAGTGTGTGTGTGTGGGGCAGAGAGACATAAAAAGAGAGAGAGAGAAGCAGTGTGAGAGGGCAGGTTAGGTGGTTGTCCTACTGGGCTGTTTGGTGAGACAGGAATGCTATCGTCTGGTTGTCATTAACACTCCGCCTAGTGACCACTTTGAATGGGTCATGGGAGAACTGTCAACATACTCTCTCTCACACACACACAAACACAGTCGCAAAGAAAAACACGCAAACTGATTCAACACATAAATGTACTATCATAAATAAAGACCTCTTAAAGATGGAATTCGTAATTTTCCCTCTATGTTGGTGATGTTTTGTTCAAACTTCAACCAAATATAAATGGGATATTTTGCCATGTTTAACTTGATAATGATAGATAAGATATTCCTTTATTAGTCAAATTTGCAGTGTACAGCAGCAAACACGATGCAAGATGCATCAGCTAACACAGTAAAAAAAGAGCTAAACAAAGTGTAAGAAAATATGAACCATTTAAAAAGAAGGAAGTATAAAAATAGGAGCAGTATATACAATATTGACAATAAACAGACTATTAACAAAATTGCACAAGTGGAAAATGATACTGCACAGTGAGAATGAAATGAAATTCCACCTGAAAATATCAGGTTATTGTCATATTTTTGGTGAGTAAGTGTAAGTGGTCTATTGGGAGCAGTGCTGGTTGTGGAGTCTGACAGCTGCAGGAAGGAATAATAAATGATAAATGTAGACATTACTTTCTTTTTAATACATCAGTGGATGATATTTCCTGATTTCTATGTTTATCTTGCTTTCATTACAGTAGGACACGACTTTTAAAATATTATTATTATAGTCCCTGCGTGGGCCAAGCTCGAAAAGTGCTGGATACTACATTTCCCATGATGCAACTTGATCTTTCGTCACACTGTAACATCCCTGACTGAATGATGGTCTAATGTGTAATAATGTAGCTCCAAAGAGTATATGTGCGTCTTTGCTAGCTTACTCTCTCTAACTAAGCAAAACTACGAAAATACATTATAACGTCACTTATTATCAACTAAAGTAGGAAACGAAATATTGACAAACCTTGGGTCGTTATCAGCTAACTAGCTGTTAGGCGCTAAACAAACAAACAGTTACGACTCTCTTCTGTTGCTAGGTGAACACACCTGACGGCCGTTTGTCTGTTTCCTCTTTCCGGCGTTACCCTTTCAAAATAAAAGCACCCACCTGTATAATGGTCGTGTGCTCTTCCGATCTGTGCAAAAACTCTCGCGAGACTCACCGCCTATCCTAACCCCTAAAATTAAATCAGCAGCATCTAGAATTGAAGCATATATGATTATAAAAAAAGTTATTTTTATAAAACGGTTAATATCCTGATAGTAGTGCATGAGACAGGTAATATGATACAAAATAATGTGCCTCCGTGTCCTCCGGCGCTCCTAAAGAGCCAAAGGGGAGTTGCAGAAGTCTACTTTTCTCTCAGAACACTTGAATTACAGCAGTGGTTCTTAAACTTTTTACATCTTGTACCACCTCAGAAAATATTTGGCTCTCCAAGTACCACCATTATGACCGATGTTAAAATACAGTAGCGTAGGCCTACCCTAGTCAGCAATGCACAGTTCATGCAGGAGTACAAAGGGGTAGCACTAGAGCTGGCACTTAATAATAATAAATAATAAAACAATAATAATAGTTCCCGTTTGGAGCCACGATTGCAATGTTTTTGATCCCTTCATCATTCTAGTTACCTCCGCTTACTATCTTGTCCTCACAGATTAGCTTGTAACTAATCGTGGATGTTTGCACGCACTACTACCCAACTACGTAGCTGCTACATGGCGGGGTAGTAGCGCGTGCAAACATTGTTAAATCATTGTTAAGGTATTTTCATTTGTAGTAGTAATTTGATAGTATTATACGTTTTTAAATAAATATATATATATATTTTTTTTTAAATATTTCAGAGATTCCTCCGCGTATACCACTAGAAGGAGGACGCGTACTACCAGTGGTACACATACCATAGTTTGAGAACACTTGAATTACAGTATGCTGAAAGGTTATTATGGAATGTTTGCCTGCAAACATTCAGCCTATTCCAAGTTTAACTATTCGAGGTCAATGCTTCACAAGGTTTCCCCAAATTGTGGGTTACCTTCTAGACATGACCCTTTATAAAGTAACAGGATTTGCACAACCTTATGAAACACCTAGAAAATTAACAAACATAAAAACAACATATTATAACCTAGAAATACATTGGACCATGCCGAAGGTCATTTACACACTTACTGGTCTCACATCTTTCAATAAAAATTTGTGAAGTGTTCAAGCTCGATTTGAGATAACCCTGATGGAGATATGCAAAGGACATACCCACATAGCCTACACAATACAGACAGAGATTCATAGCTTTATAGTTAGATGGGCCTCAGAGAATTTATTTATTAATGGCAAAATTTATAAATCTAGCTTGGAAAATAGATTCATATTGTCAATAAATTGTTAAACTTGGTAGTCCTTAAACGATTAGTCAATTAATCAACTTATTGATCGAGAGAAAATTAATCATAGTCATTTTTCAAGCTACAATTTCCTAACATTACCAAGTTCCAGCTTCTCAACAGTGAGGATTTGCTGCTTTTCTTTGTCTTACGTGATAGTAAAATGTGTTTCTTTGTTTGTTCAGACAAAACAAGCAATGGGAAGACGTCACCTTGGACTTTGTGATAGACATGTGGCATTCACTAATCTCTGACATTGTAGACCAAACAAACAATTAATGGATTATTCGAAAAAATAACTGATAAATCAACCGTGATCATCACCAGCACTTTGGCAGAGCATGCAGAGGCATGCTGTTGACATCGTTTCGCCTTGTTGTGTGTACTGAAAATTTGTTTTTGCTCAAGTAATTAAATCACACACTGAAGCAGCATGGGGTGACAGAGTTTCCAATCCAACAATCAGTTTGCAGTGATTTTATAGTACTTCCTGTGTTATTTGTACAGACCCATACAGATGACATAAACAATTTTGAATCCAAAAACGTGTAAGATTTTAAGCTTTAATGCCAAAAAACACCTAAGTAATGACACAAACCATTCTTCTATCTAGTTTCATTGTGGAGAAGTGGCTCATACGACTCTCTTTAGGGATTATTAAAAAAACAGCTTGAAGTGATTAAAATCAGACAGAGTATAGCAGCTCCGCAGTTTGCAGCCCAATGCTCATCCTGTGAGAATGCCACTTTGCTCATTATCACCTTCAACAAACCACCGTCTAATTTCACACTCTTGAACCTCGCCGAGCACCGAGGCCATGTGCACATATTGGGTGCAGTCTTGCACACATGTACCTGCAACTGCTGTGTTCACACCTCCAGACTGTTTTCAAAAAGTGAACAAAAGGGACACACCCAAACGATTTCAATCTCAGGGAATCAGTCAAACACATATACACACACAAACACACACACACAAATGCCCCTCTAAGCCCTAAGATCTGCCCATCAGATAAAGTGAATCCTCTGACATGGTCCAACATGCAAGAGGAAGCCAGCTGGATTGCCTCAAGATATGAGAAAACCCTCTTTGTGACCAGGCCATACAAGTCGCAGTCCTTCACAAAAACAAACATCAACATGCCCAGCCAGACATACATATCCAATTTCCTTTGGCTTAACGTTTACAGCATATTAATCCCACATTTGATCCCGCACTGAGAAACCCTGAGTAAGCCAAATACACAATAAGCCCTCCGAGAGGACGTGTCGGCAATATTTACCCACTGAGGCCTAAATAGAAAGCAGAGGAAAAAACATGAGAGGCAGAGGTTAGGGACAAGCCTTCGGTGTTATTTCCGCTTCCAGCTACAAGTGCACATCTAGAATACCATAGAGACTCAAGCTGACATCTGAGTGATGCTATAGCTTGGCTATAATCATAGTTTGTTGGTATTTAGGTTTCATTTAGGATGACCAGCAAATCAAGTAGCTAGTGGATGAAGGCATAAGCAGTGGTGTAAATAGTACTCACATCCTGTACTTAAGCAAAGTACAAATAAAACAATGTAAAATACTCCATTATGAATATGTCCTGTTCTCAAAATCCTGCTTTAAAAGTACAGAAATGTTATCAGCAAAATGCATTTAAAGCATAGACTGTATATAAAGATGGACGACGCATCTCCACTTCCGCCCACTGTACAGAAGTGAAGCCAAAACATCCTGGATACGGGAGCTGCCATCTTCAGATTTTGACATCATTTGGAGCCAGAGTCTGTGCAGCTCGGGCGGTGGAGCCGCGGTATCAAGGTCACCCGCCTGGAACCAAACGCAAGTCGAGCACGGTCGCAGCTTGTCAGCGAGAGATAATCACAGCTGTCAATCATGACGTCTCGACTTTTTATAGCATCAAATAGCTAATTAAAACCAAACCTGTCAGAAAAATGATCACTGAACATACATCAGCGTGATGATAACTACCTAAAATGACAGAAACCATCTTTGGGAAAGATTTATTTGACGTGTTTTGACTTTTTAGTTTGACCCAGTTTGTCCCATCCGTTAACATGGAGGGGGCGGGATTTATGACCTATAATGCAGCCAGCCACCAGGGGGTGATCGAAATGTTTTAGCTTCACTTTTGGGGAGCTGTCATGTCGTCCATCTTTATTTACAGTCTACGATTTAAAGCATCAAAAATACATTCTGCAACACAAATTCGTATTCATGTTTGGATTTCTCTCTAATCTTTCCTTTTTTGAGAAAAAGACAATTTGACCTATTTTGTCTCAAAGAGTTATTTAAATGAAACCACCTGAAAAGTTAAGAGGGGAAATCAATCTTTGGAACTGTTAACAGCTTTCTGAAACATGACAAAGGACCTAATACTAGGGGACACAAGCCAAAAACAGTTGGGAAGCACTTGTTTTAATCTTTAACAATGTAGTATACTCTATCATATGTTGTTTTAATGTGAAGTCTAATAAAAAAAAAACAAAGTGATGGAAAAAATACAAATTTTTCTTCTTGAATGTTGTGAAGAATACATATAAAGTAGTATAGTTAGTTACTTTACTCAAGTAAGGTGCAAGTACCTCAAAATTGTACAAAAAATACAGTACTTGAGTTAATTAACTAATTTCCACCACTGTATCTGTGAATAAATTTGGACATGAGGCATCAGAAAGATGTTGGCCAACCATCACCAACTCTGAATAAATCCACAATTTGAGATAAATCGTGGTGATAATGAATGTGTTACTCACGACGTCTTGGGGTGTATTGCTCCAGTCCTCTTGCAGTCGAAGATGATGAAGCTTCCAGATACCACAGATGTGCCATTCACTTTTATCGCCACAGAGACAGTCAGATGATCTACAGAAACAAAGGCATGTAAACGATGCACTATGTGTCGAGCATTCGAGATGGCATCAGTGTCATAAAGACAGCGAGGGGAAATAATATTTGATCTAGTGCAGCTCAACATAAAGAACCACATACTGTAACGGTACTTGTGTTGTGTGGGGAGATATGGATGGCAGCGGTGGCACACAGCCAAATGGATGCTCTCAATCTCACCTGTGCCGGGGAGGATTGGTTGGTAGTTTTCTCGAGGGAGCAGGGGACATGTCTGGATCTGAGCGGGACCGTAATCCAGGTGCACCGTGGCATCTGTAGAAACACCCGGTCCATATTCGCACTCTACCCGCGAGCCGGCCAGATCAGGAACACTGCCATTTATCAGAATGCCGACATCCTACGACAAAAACAGATATAGGAGCATAAATATGAGTAACTGCTCTTCTTAACACAAATCAACGACTAATTAAATTCCACATGCCCACACATATATATTCAAATCTAGTGTATGTACAGTTAGTCTTAAGTAGAGGGCAAATGGCACTGGCATTACTTCAAGCAGATAGATAGAGAAACTAATGTGCAATGAAGAAACAGATGGCACGGTGCTACATTCACATCTAAATGTGGCTATGTGATGAGGTATGACAGACGTATAATGAGAAACATAACACCTCACTGACATGACTGAATTTCAGCTAAATTATTCCAATGTGAGAGGAAGAAAAAAGGGGAAGAGGGGGGATGCAGACAACGATTGTCAAGCAGAGAGGAAGAGCAAGATGACATATTCAGTGGCTCAGCAGATACGAGCCGAAGTGGCCAGCAACATGTGCTAACATGTCTTAAAAATCCGCTCTATTGTTCGGTGGAATTGATCATTTCCTGCCTAAGGCGCCGGCTTCCTGCCTGCTGCTTCCTGTTTGGGGAGACAACCTTGAGCCAAGCTTCCTGTGGCTCTGAAGGATGCCTGTGGATCGGGGCAGCTGGTAGATCTATTACAGCCCAAAGCCAAACTGACCCACATAACAAGCAAATATCCACAATTAATGAACCAATTAATGACCTGTCGTCTCTCAGTCTCGTCTAATTATGAGCTGTAATTAAAGGTCAAATATATTCCTAGTGTCAACATTCAGAGAGCTAATTATCATAGTGTTGTTATGCTTCTGTTACATGATAGACTGAGTGGAAGAAATGATTTAAAACAACCGCTTACATGCAATGTAAGAATGATGCAGGCACTCTTTCTGTCAGAATATATTATCCTGTCAGTTTTGATTAAAATGAGACTGGTGGTGTTATGCAGAACTCAATATTGGACAGTTTTTCTCTGTCCTAAATCCATTCAATACCAGCTCTACAGTAGGTGAAGGGTTTAAGACGACACATTTTGTGGATGCTCATCACTGAAGTCAAGAGGCGGTGATGAAGCTCATCCTTCTCTAACGTTCATTTTCATTGTGAGCCGTTGTGTTTTCCATGTGTTTGTCTGAAAGTTTAATTTGCATTTCTTCATTTGCACAACAGAAACTTATGTAAAGGGAGTTAGACTTGTTCATGTTTATTATCTTGTTAATATTAGTCGTTTTGTTCCACAATATTTTTTGTGGTTAAAAAATCAAATTGGTTTGCCACTGTAAATGGGTGCAACACTATACTGTAGTATGTATTATATACTAATCTTCACAGTAGTTTGAGAAAAATTAATTATTGTACTTTGACATATTTTTAAATGAGAAATGACTCCAACATACGGCAATCAAACTGTCACTTTGGAAAGCTACTACTGTAAAAATTTAATCTAAAAAAGACAAAGCAGAATGTTTTCCCTAAAATTACTTTTTTTAATTTCACAGACACTCTTGGAGCCGTCTTGTCGCCCTTCTCACAAATTTTCTGTAATGTTTTCCAGGTGTGAGTAGCTCCATCAGCAGCACCCTCAAAAATAGAGCACATTTGGTATGCATAGAGACATTTTGCACATACTTTTGTCACTTTTTCAGACATACTCAAAGTTATACCCAGTTAGTATTACTGTGTGGAACTGATTTGGGATACAGCAGCAGATGTCAATATATCACAGCCCATCAGGCCAATTCATGTATTTCAGTCAGAGACGCAACTGCACGTCAACAGTTGTTTTAAACTGTTTAAAATCTAATTTAAAGTCAATGGTTATATTGTACAGTTTGGCACTGACTCTAACACGCTAATTATGCTGAAACCAACACTGTAATCTGGCATGCTAATGCTGAACTAAAGTAAGGGGACGGTTTATTAAGGTATTGCATTGATTTATGTTCGTGTTGCTATTGACTTAGGGACAGTATGAAAATGATGTGGGTAGGGAGGGGGGGCTGAATCTTATATTTAATTAATTATATGAAAAAATGAGACCCTCTTATTTACATTTCTGTTGGCTGACTTTGAGAAGAAATGTAATACCGTCCCCCCAAGGTCTCAAAACAAACAAAATCTATGGCAAACATAACAAAGGTGCTAAATAAACTGTGGCTGCTGAAGGGCTTGAACACCACAATATTTTCACCCCAACCTGAATTACAACAAAATAAATATTATTATAATTAAATCAGATGATGTTGCAGCCTGATGTGTATGCAATCAGATGGCTGACTGTCGGTTATAGTAAATAGTAATAAAATAATAATAAAGTAAAAACATGATGCCGAGTCGCATGGCCAGGCATGTCGACGTTTGACTGTTCCAAAGAGCGCACAGTTATATATGAAAACATACGTCAATACCATTGCTAAATTAAAGTTTGGTGCTCGCAGAAGAGCAGAGGAGATAGAGAGAAATCTGTGTGCAGCATGCGCTCTCACTCTGTTGACCTGTAAGCTCTTTTACGTACAGATTCGAGGTTGTGACATTAAAAAGTGTTACAACTGGCCCTGTAGCTGAATGAGCCAAATAGGGACAGGCACCTTGCAATTTTGGTTGCCCCACTCCGGATTCAAAATAATGAAAATAATTACATCAGATTCTATTGTAGCCTGTATGAAATCAGATTTCTGAATGTCATAAACCAATTACATGATGGCTGAATTGCATGGCCAGGCGTATTGGTATTAAACCTTTGATAGGGCCCAGTTATCTCATGAGGCAATATTAATGTGTAATAATCACTTATTTTTTTTGTTTTGTTTTCTAAGTCTGTCAAATTGTATTGTGCAATAGGAAAGGTAGAATAGTTTTATGTTGATTTCCTGAACTATGATAGTTATAGTCCAGTCTGCTCCTCGAGAGTGCTGCTGTTGATGGAGAAGACGTTTTATAGAGTAGTCACATTTAGAGCTGCAAAGATTAATGGATTCATCGATTACTTGCCAACTTTTAGTTAGTCGTTATTTTAAGAAAAAAAAAGTCCAAATTCTCTGATTGCAGCTTCTTAAATGTGAATATTCTCTGGTTTCTTTATTCCTCTATGACAGTATACCGAATATCTTTGAGTTGGGGACAAAACAAGACATTTGAGGACGTCATCTTGGGCTTTGGGAAACACTGATCAACATTTTTCACCATTTTCTGACTTTTTATAGACCAAACAACTAATCGATCAATCGAGAAAATGATCTGCAGATTAATCAACGATGAAAATAACCATTATTTGCTGGCTTTGACACATTATTTCTTGGCTGCAAATTTTTGAATAAAATCAATTCACAATGGATTTGCATTACGCTAGTGACTGGCGTCATTTACCACAGAGCATCATCACACACGGGACACTTCAATTTGCATAAATCCATTCACCAAATTGCTCTCTATTTTCTTTTTATTTTGTTTTTTTTCTTAAATCTGGCCAAATTGGGCCTCCTGCACACATGGGGATTAGTCTATGCCATGAGGGGCTTGAGAACTATACATGAATCTGAAAAACGTTAACCTGGTGTGTTTTGGAGCAGCAGCTGGAGACTCTGAGGTAACTTTCCTGCTGAGCCAAACAGCG
>CAKAOH010025356.1:0-14643 GCA_916701665.1 Sebastiscus tertius | reverse complement strand
GCCTCAGTAGCGGTGGAAGATCCATACGCAGCCACAACAGCCTGGCACCTCCTCCTCATGCTGGTCACCAACCTGGTCACACGTTGCTGTGGGATGGCGTTCCATTCCTCAACCAGGATTCGTTGCAGGTCAGCCAGCGTGGTTGTGTTGGTCACTCTAACACGTACAAGCTGATCCTACAAGTGTTGAATTGGGTTGAGGTGTGGACTCTTGGCAGGCCGTTCCATTCTCTCTACTCCCACATTGTGGAGGTAGTCTGTGATAACCCTGGCTCTGTGGGGGCGAGCGTTGTCATCTTGGAGGATGAAGTTAGGTCCCAGATTGTGGAGATATGGGATCGCCACTGGCTGCAGAATCTCATCTCGATATCTCACTGCATTGAGATGGCCTTCAATGATGACAAGGCTTGTTTTGCCAGTGAGGGAGATGCCGCCCCCCACCATGACACTGCCCCCATCAAAAGCTGTTACTCCAACAACAGCATTGCATTCTTCGCGTCGTCTCCATACTTTGATCCTGTCATTTCCGGCTTACTGGTAGCCTTATGAGAATACACTGTTTACCATTGGCAGAGCATTTTGGCAAATTTTTCTTGAGCGCTAACCACATAATCAGCTGTGCTGCTCATCCCACAAATGTATGATCCTTACAAGTTGGACATCATTGTGAAGGTAAATAAACAGGCTTTCCAACGATGTAAAATACAATGCCAATTAGCATTGTAACAACAGAGAAATAATCCACCAAACACAAGTTTCCGAACTTTAATAATGCTATGAGTAACTGATACTGGGATATAGAAAAGTGTTACTAACACTTTCTCTCCATCTCCAAAATGAACACTAGCAGTGAAAGCAAAAACTTGGTAATAGTCCTGATATTAGGCCAGTGAGAATGTAAAGTGGCTGTAATATCACACATTGTCGCAGCTTTGTCTGTACGCTTCATGACTGTCATGAGGTGGTTTCTGAAGAGTCCCTCTCTGTTAAAGAAGTAAATAGTCAAAAATGTCTACCTGGAAAGCGTACATGCGCTCTGGCGGGGAACTTGGCTCTGCCTGGACCGTCTCTACACACTTGATCTTCTCGAGGTCAACTGATCCCCTCAAACCTTTTCGCTTCTGCTTAACAGATGAGGAAACAGTCAGATAACTAACAGGATAAAGTAGCGGTATTATGTTGACGTTTTTCTGTAGTTCCATATACGTACCCCTTTGTCAGCATCAAAATCATAGTAGGCTATTTTTTCCTGGGTGAGAATGAACAATCTCTCCTTGTAGTTCAAAGGGGAGGTCTTCTTCTTCTGCTGAGATCGTTTGATGAAGAGATCTTCCAGTATGCTTTCTGACATGGTTCAGTCAGGATTAATCTACATGGGAACAAGGAATAATTAATACTTTGTAGAGCATAATAACAGCATAACATCCGGGTGTTATCTTTGTGGCAGAACAACACTGAACAGCTTTTTCGGCCTGGACTCAGGCAGTAATGGCTTTACTGAGAGCTGTGACTCGTAGCACTATAAGACAGCCTTTTGGGTTTTTATTCAGTATTTTAATTTCCTCTGAAACATGTATTTTAGCAGAATTTAAGTTAATATGTACCCACACATTCATAGAGTCAGAGCAATGCCAATATATATATCAGATCTGGAGCGAAATAAAGAGACATGCAGCATGAATGCGAGCACATATCAGCGTGTGATTAGCTTTAGTTTGCATAAGCCCTGCTTTTCCTGTCAGCAACATCCTTTTCATTTCCAAAATTTCCCTCCGTGACACATCTGTTTCCTTCAGCTACTGTATCACGGTCATCATCACCTGAATGCTTTTGTGCTGGGAAACTGTGTAAGGAGATCATGGTGGAGTGTGTCCACCAAATCTCTTGTCTACTATGTATTCCTAACATGATTGGTTGGCATTATTCCTTCATTTTTTATCCACATCTTAGGTTGTTGTGATATAAAATGCAATCAAACAAAAAGTTTTTGGTGATTGTATCTCATGTCACATAAATTAAGATGTATTTAACTGGCTTTATAGGGCAGCTTTGTTCTCTCAGAATGCACACAATCACACACACACACATACTACTACTTTTATAACCTGACCCGGTTATTATTGCAGTGACTTAAAGGTTCTTTCCCATTCAGCCATTAGCAAAACGCAGTTACGTAGGTCAGTGGTTCTCAACCCGGGGGTCGCCAGATGGTTGTGGAGAAAAAAAATAAAATAACATTTGCCTCAGAACAGATTTTATTGAGTCTGTTTGTGAGAGTTAAAGTGTGCGTGCACATGAGTTTCTGCTGGGGGATTTCCAGCAGGTCAGGGGGAGAGAAGAAGTTATGGAACGCTTCAAAAAATCCACAGTGCCTGGAGCACATTGAACAACGCCTAGGAGCTAGTAGGTCAAACTAAACAAAACTGGGGGGTCACAAACGTGACAACAAATGTGTCCCAGTTTATTTCCTGTTGCAGTGTATGTAAATGACATCAGCTGACAGGAAGTAAACATGGACCCAAACTGTTGGGTAGCAACACAATTCTATTGCAATTCCATTGAAATGCACTAAAATGGAGCGTTTCAGACAGAGGGTGAATACAGGTATATTCAGGCAGACAGTATGAGGAAAATAATGTGTTTTTTGAACATTACAGCATGTAAACATGTTCTAGTAGAAACACAAAATACAAGTATGAACCTGAAAATGAGCATGATATGGGACCTTTAAATTAAAGATCTGAGTACTGCTTCCACTACTGTAGGTCACCAAAGTCAGCTAATCATGAAGCTAATCAATAAGGTTATGAATAATGTGAACGCTAGCACTAGCTGAGTCAAAGTTAACTGTGCTAAGTTTGGAAATAACTGAAAGGGTTAGTTCGGATTTTCTTAAGTGGGGTTTGTATGTATATTTTTGTGTTCTGCGAGGTAAAATTACTGTTTTTGTGAATGTAGTCTTGTGGCTTTGAAGAGGGCGCTATAACAGCATCAGTTCCCTGAGAGAAAGGGCAGTCTGTTCATGTAACGCAATTTACATTCTAGGTTTTTGGTGTTTCCAGAAACAACATCTAAATGAAATTAGTTCACTGACAAACTCATCATAAAAGATATCACCATCACACGACTACCTTTAATTCGCTCACACACATAATTACATGTGACCTGCATTATGAGATTAGAAGGCAAATGAAAGAGGCCATCTCTTTTTAGTTTAAGACAACTTATTGTGTCTTGTTTTCAGCACCTAATGACCACTAGTGAACTGAAACTCACACCTCCAAAACAAGACAAGGCCTCTATTGATACCATATCTAGATTAGATTGAAGCGGGCCAGAGAAACACTAATGTCTGTAAAGGATGACGATAATGTACTCAAACATGCCGTCATTACTAAAACAACAAAAACATAACACTCTTAATACACATTTGCATTTGCATACACACTGCACATTTTTGGAAAAACAAGTTAGCAATATGAAACATAATTCAGTGACAGGTCAGTGTGTAGACTTGTCACCTACTAGGCAGTTAGGTAGTTGTAACCAACTGATGCAGAACTACCAAAAAGCACTATTCACAGATGCATTTTTATCCAGCAAACACTATCTAAAAAACACATATTATTCTAAAACACTACAAAAATACAGGAAGTGTCGTATTGCCAGGTGAAACATCAAATGCTCAGACTCACCCTTTTGGCACACAGCTGAATGCTAGTTGTCTGTTAATTGTCAGTAAGTCTCTGTCAGATGTGTTTCTGCTTGAGCTCAGCCTATTTTCAGCCTTTGAGCACTTCCTTCTATCATCTGAACTGTAACTGTAACACCACCAGAAGCTTCTGTCACTCCCTGCTAACCAGTGTGACATTTCTTCACACCAGACTGACTATTAGGTTTTGTTTGCGCCGTCATAAACCGATGGCGGTGTTCCCTATTCTGCGAAACATTGTTTACTCATTCCTCATTCTTGGCAGCCTAATGTTTTCTCACATCACTTACTAGAGTATGTAGAGGTCAACGTACTCTAATAGTGGTTGATCGACACCCTGATGTAGCACCCCTTCTCAGCCAGTCGACCGAAAATGTACGTCCATATCTCTCTGTATCACGGCCACCAGAAGGAGATTTTTTTTTTTGGTCTTTTTCTAAAGAGAGTTGACACATGGTAGCTGACACAGACGAGCTGATAGGGAAGTTGCATCAGTGTTGTACTGCAATATGAAGGCAGAAGGAACCCAGTGCCCTGCAGCACTTCAGCCTTAAACTTAAAAACTTAAACAGCTTAAAAAACCTGATTTTATCTCTCTTTCTCTCGAATGTGGTTATCATTTGCACATTTAAAATTTGTGTTACATACATGTCATGCATGCTGTTAACACACCACTTACGTTTACAAACATGTATAATGCTCACTTTTCTTTTAGATTTTGCAGAATTCACCTCTGTATGGAAGTTTTTTATTGGGCTTTAATAGTTGTAATCCACATCCACGTATTTTAATTCCACATAAAAATGTTACCCTCTGTTTCTGTACAGCACAACAACACCTAAACACTTTGCAGAGAGGAGTTTTCTTTCTCACTTTCTAATGTTTATCCTCTCAGATGCTTGTGTGGTTTTGGGTTGTGAAATTTTATATACTATATGTCTATCCATTTGAATCTGTAATGAAATTGGGCTCAAAAGCTCTATTAAAATGCCCTTATTACTGTACACAAGGCAACTTTTTAGCAACTCAAAAGTCAAGAGTACCAAAAGTGTACCCTTAAAATCATCTAATCACAAGATACCATACATTTTGATATATTTTCACCCTTTCTTACCCAGGGTCAGAGTGATGATCTTTGAAAATGACCCATAAAGGCCCAAATTAAATACGTTATAAACACCAATGAACCTGTGTATGAGGATAGAATGCAATTATTCATTTTTTGTTGCATGATGTCCGCTACGTATGACACAGCAAACAACCACATCATGAAAGAGTTAACAGGAACCTGTCAAGATGCTCTTTCCTGACGTTTCCTGACAGATAAAGTGGCATACGCAAGAACTGGTGTGTGTGTGTGTGTGTGTGTGTGTGTGTGTGTGTGTGTGTGTGTGCGTGCGTGTGTGTGTGTGTGCGTGTGTCTAAGAGAGAGACACTGAGAGAAAAAGAGACTTACAAGGATGTTCAGTACAAGTTCTAAGAGTTAAATCTAACCACAGAAGCATGATCTCCCAGATACCACATCAATTCAACATTGCGGCATTCTGTGGAGGTCAATTTCCAGAATACACAAATAGGAATTAGCATTTCTTGTAATGCGTGTAAATACAGATCACTTTTGGGAAGCGTTTCAAATAGAAATGTACAAATGTGCTCGCTAAAAAAGTACAAGACATTTGTCATGCATAGATTAGAAAGGTAACCACACTGTCTGATTATAACCCCACCATACAGCTAAACCACTGTGGTGCTTGGTTGTTTACACTTAAAGAACACTTGACTTGCACATTGACGTGCACATTTTATTCTTATTTTATTGTTGATCATTGGTACTTTATATATACCGTATATTTATGAAATATTTATATAAACATCTATTTTTTCCACCATGTGTGTACATAACAGTCCTCCTGTCTATTGCTGTTCTTTCTATTTCTATGTAAGTACGTTTAGAGAGATGCATTAAGTCAAAGTCAAATGCCTTGTATGTACAGTATGTACTTAGCAAATAAAAACTGATTCTGATTTAGGATTTGCATATAAACTGAAAGTTTGTGTTTCAATTCAGTACTTGCACAAATCTACAATACTGTCTTTCAAATGAAATGCATTCATATAGCTGCTAATATCATTTATACTTTCAAGTGAATACATTTTAAAATACTTCTTGACCTTACAGACATTCAAAAAAGCTTTGACACTTACCCAGACAGCCAGAAAAGTCAAGCATCAGACAGACAGACGGACAGCTATGGATGCTGAGGCTTGAAGCGGTGGCATGAACCTTTGCCTCAGTTGCTCGTCTTCCATAAAATGTGTGTGTTAGTTCTGTGATGCAAGAAGAAGCTTAAAACCCACCCACTGAGAGAGGAATCGACTCAGCTAACTTCCCCTTTTTCTTCCTGCTCATTTTCATATCAGCCCTCTGGACAGTTTTGGTGATAAGTAGCAAGCGAAGCGAGCTAAACATTAACCCAGGACCATATATTTGTGTCGTGCATATAGTTAAACTCTATCACTTTTATTTAAAGGTCCCATATCGTGCTCATTTTCAGATTGTGTTTCTACTAGAACATGTTTACATGCTGTAATGTTAAAAAAACCCATTATTTTCCTCATACTGTCTGCCTGAATATGCCTTTATTTAACCTCTGTCTGAAACGCTTGTTTCAGTGCATTTCAATGGAATTGCAATAGAATTGCGTTGCTAGGCAACAGCTTGGGTCCATGTTTGCTTCCTGTCAGCTGATGTCATCAACATACACTGCAACAGGAAATAAACTGGGACACATTCAGAATGTTTACGTTTAAAACCGTGCAATGGTGTAAATATTGTATATTTGTGACATCACAAATGGACAGAAATCCTAACGACTTGTTTCAAACGCACAATTTCTAAATACGGGCTGTGTGTATTTCTCCGTATATTGAGCGTTTTGATAGCTTAACAGTATTTATAAAGCACTTAAACCTGTTTTATAATATAAAAGACATGAAAATCAAATTTTTTTACAATATGGGACCTTTAAGGGGATTCAGTCTACTGCAAGTTTGAGCATAACAGAGACAAGAGATAAACAAGCTGATAACTTCTGCAGGCATTATGATGTCTGCTCATTGTGTTTTACAACGACTAAATATATATAAATATTAATGTATATATAATAACTCCCTGTATTTACTTAAAATGTGAGAAGATCATCCTGTCATACTCAAGCCCCCAGGAAGAGCGCTGGTCGACGATCCGGACTTTCGTAGTGGCCAAATGGCATACTACAACTTCCGTGTGTAACTCAGTGGATAATTTTTTTTTAGGTGAATCAACTTCCCAGTATGAACACTCTAATAGCCCTTATTTAAAAAAATAAATTTTTAAAGTTGTAAAACGCACTAATAGCTGAACCGAGAGTTATTTCCATTCCTCCGTTCATGTGAGTGAGACCCAGACCGACGCTAGAGCGCAAGCCGTGACGACGGCGTGACGTTGGGACCCCGCGACTGAGTCATGTGACCAGGCGGACGCCACTGCGCATGTCCCAGTTGCCCAAGATCTGTCAAGATACGGGTACTTTTCCATTTAGGCTTCATGTGCCACTGAGCAACTCTCATATGGATGAACGGGGCCCCGCCTCGAACGCTGTATCTAGTTCTTTTAATACATCCATGGTCATACTGCCATGAATTAATAAAAAAATAAAATAAAATAAAATAAAATAAATAAATTAAATTAAATTAAATTAAATAAAAATAAAAAATAAAATAAATAAAAATAATAATAAAAAAGGGCTCTCAGACTGGAGCCGGCTCTTATCGTTCACTTAAAAGAGTCGGCTCTTTGAACCGGCTCGTTCTTGACATACACATCACTGTTGTGCTCCTCCTCGCCACTAGGGGTCAGACTGCATCGCCCTCTAACCGCCGGTTCACCGCTGAGCTCTACTTTAACAGCTGCTTCCGGTTTCTTCTCCCTCTTTCTCTCTGCATCGGGACGCCGCCATGGTATGAATCTCCTCACTGAGACACTTTATACACAATCTAACTCAATCCGGCTATTTAAACATTATCTACTTCATTCAGTTAACTCAGATGTGTTAACACCCTTTTAATACACACAGTAATGGTAGTATTTGTCACCTTTTTGTACATTTTAAGCTGTTATATTGTTATGAAAATATGCTAGCTGTGTTTGTGCTGCTCCAATGCGTACTCCCAATGCGTACTTCATTTTAACAGGCCTTCCTTTTAGGATACATTACAGCTAAATGTCAGTTAAAGTTACCCTTATTGCAAACAACAGCTTGCTTATTATATTATTGCAGTGTTGTTATAACTTCATACACCAGTTTTACCCTGAAATCTGGTTAAATAGCCACAATGCTAACATGTTAGCTCGCTAGCTATGATAGCCTGCTAGCTAATGTCACCTGCCTTTACCCAGACCAGGATGCTAACTGCTTACATGTTGAACACGAGCAGTCTTTACTTTAACAGGAAGTTTTAAACTTGTTAACTTGACACGATGTAGATAAAGCTTTAACTTAACTTTTATAAAAAGTCTAGTTTTGTTCCAAGTTTATCAAGTTAGTATGCCAAGTTAATGCTAATACTTAGCAGTTATCACTCCACTACCATTAATGTTCTCTTCTTATTTAATATCGTTCACTACCTTTGGGAGACAATATTGTTGGGGGAGATACAACGGGGAGATTAAACATGAAATATTTGGTCTATTACCAGGTTTATTGCAAATGTGATAAAGGTTTATCTTCTGTTATCCAGGTGAACGTCCCGAAGACCCGCAGGACCTACTGCAAGAAGTGCAAGAAGCATCAACCTCACAAAGTTACCCAGTACAAGAAGGGAAAGGATTCCCTCTACGCACAGGGTAAATAACTTCTTATTTATTAGTAGCTATTACCCTGTATGATGGCACTTTTGCCCTTCAGCGCTCACCAGGGAGCACTCCTCTGTTGTTAATAGCCAGACAAGCATGTTTATATGCTCATTCTCTGTGCAAATATCCATTAGACAGTCTACACTTTGATAGATGTCTTTGGGTCAATAGTTTTTGAAAAAGTAGGGAGAAATAACCCGTCTGTACAGAAGTTCATTAAGCTTAACAGTGCTTTTACAGGTGACCAACGATGTTCCATACAGAGCGCATAACATAACACACAAATAATAACTGGATTATGTGCAGACAGTGTCTGTTGACCGACTTTCTGCTGTAGTTCCAAGCAGTCGGTGCCCATTTCAAAGCGTTTATTCAACAAAGAGTAATGCATTTAACAACTATTGATAGCATAATAATAATCTCATACAGACTACAGTACTGTGAGAAGCATGAATTGATCTCCCCTCAAGCAGCAGGCTTACTGAAATCTCACAGGAACAAATGGCGTGGAGATCTCTTGTTTGGTCAGAAATAAAATGGGGGGGAACTGAAGATGACACATTTTATTCACGACCTGGAAGTATTTATTCAGTGATGGGTAGAAAAGGTCCTCTGTATGGAACATCGCTAGTGTACATTAAATGAGTTGTCATGAAATGTAGCTGAACTGTACATTTTCTGCAGGTAAGAGGAGATACGACAGAAAGCAGTCCGGTTACGGTGGTCAGACCAAGCCCATTTTCCGGAAAAAGGTAAGTTCAGCTGTGTAGTGCGGTTAGATCTCTAAAGTATTTTATACCTGTGTGAAGTCAGACACAACAATATACTTCTACTCTTTTCAGGCTAAGACTACAAAGAAGATTGTGTTGAGGCTCGAGTGCGTAGAGCCCAACTGCAGATCCAAGAGAATGCTGGCCATCAAGAGATGCAAGCACTTCGAGTTGGGTGGTGACAAGAAGAGAAAGGTAGGCGTCATTTGCACATGGCAACTTACAGAGAGATGCACATGGCAACACAGAGAGATACAGACAGACAGAGATGCACACGGTGACAGACAGATATTACACTATCTTCATGTATACATTCAATTATCCCAGCTCATAACAGTGTCAGCGAGGCAGATTGTTCAGGGCTGCTGTTGCATAAGGAACAATACTTTGATACAGAAGAAAAAGATCATGTTGTACTTGCATCCAGAGCTCATTTTACTGTCAAGAGCAGAGGATTTGAGAGGATCTTTTGATGGGAATGAAATCCATGTATTTTGATTGAAAAGTCACTGGTGCGTATAAAATATGGGAAATAATATAATGGTCAGATCTAAACTTTGGTGGTTTATTTTTTTCCCCCCCATGATATATGTAGTGTTGAGTTGGGCTGCATTATACAGTGGTAGATTACATACTGTTTATACATGGGGAGACAAAATACAGTTAAACAAATAAAAACATACTGAATAAAATGCAATCCACTGTTAACTTTCCCATAACTATTTTGCAGGTGTTTTGTTTTGCATTTTGGTATTAAGTCATGTAATGTCCACCTCCTGTATACTGAGGAGGAATTGGACATTATGTTGGTCCAGTTGTGCAGCCTAATGTGTGGATCATAATTTGGCATTTTTACATTGAGGTCAATAATACATTGACTTAAAAATATTAGTACAGACTGCAATTATAGCAATTGTATTATTGTAGGAAACCTGCTAGATTGCTTTATAACAACATTGTGTGTTAACTTTGTTGTCACTATAGACTGTCAGTGTTTGTAGTTTTAACCCTGCATTGATAAATTTAATGGAAGTGGTTTATAGTTTTTTAATCTTGCTCTTGGCCTTAAATACTTCCGAATTTACAGTAGTGAAGGGTCAAGCAAGAACATTTCAGGGAAAATTGGGTCCTAATTTGGTGTAACTGCTGCACCTAAATACTAAAATGCAAAACCAGGAACCATTACTGAGCCATTCTCATGAACTCAGACTATCCCTTGGTGGACTGAAGGAAAAAATTGAAATAGCTCGTTTCATTAAAGTGTAATTTAATGAGGATAAGCTTATGGGGCATCCCGCTCTTTGACAATGAGGGGTTTATAATGGGATGAATGGACAACATGTATATAGCATATTTGTTTACCCAACAGTGAAACATTAACCCAACACATCTGGATCAGATGGCAAAGAGGTTACACATTATAGGACTCTGCTTTTGATGATGTAGGGTTAAACCAAACAAATATAAAGAGAACATGTTCACAAACTCTTTATTCAAAGATGATACAAATGTTTAACAATCCTCATAGTACATTCTTCTGTTTAACTCTGCTTGAGCATCATCTTAACAGATTTCTTTCTCTTCTCTTACAGGGCCAGGTCATCCAGTTCTAAACTGTGGTCCGATCTTCTGGAACAAGTTGTCGCAATTTTCAATAAATGTATTAAAACATAGTTTTGGAGTTTGGCCCTTTCTTTCACCTCTGTTTCACTTTGCTTGTCAGTTGTGCAAAATTCAAGCTTTGTCTTACAATTCACAGCATGTGTTCAAAACATTATACAGTGATTTATTCAACATGATAAAAAATAGCAGGTGTAATCATCATAGTATCACAGGCTGATTCAAGCAAACTATAGACCAGTGTTTCCTGAACTTTTTATTTGGGGATCCAGTGAATTTGTACATAAAAGAACATTCCTGACCATTTTTTACTGCTGTTTCTGCATCACCTTATATTATTTAGAATGGGTAAACCAGTCATTTCAAAGAGATATGTTTGATTTATCACAACTTTGTTTTATGCATGTTATCAAAAAGATATACACCTTAAATACTTTACAAATGAGTCCAAATAAATGCATTTTGGTGGATTTAGTGGGCTCATTTTTTTTCCTCAGTAAAACGATTGTAAACTAGCCTTTCATATTGGCTTTAATGTTATAAGTAGGCTACACTTACAGTATCGGAACAATATGAACATTCAGGTTTCCTCATGTGGCTCAAAGGTGTACTGCAGATATAAATCTAATAGATGAGGGACTACATTTTTCAAATTTATTTGGCAACCCTGATAAAATCCCCTGTGGGTCCTGACCCAGTCTTTGACAATCACTGCAAAACAATTTCCCTTTTTAAATTTAGACATTTTTTACAAAGCAACACATCAGACAATCAGTGCAAGCAGATAAGTGCATAACCATCGTAGGACTACAAAGCGTTGTGCTTGCGTTTGTGAGACGAGTCCTCCTGCCAGTACAGCTTGTAAAGCCCTGTAAAGTCGCTGTTGACGGGAGTGACAGTCAGTAGAGTTGTGCCTGAGGGGTTGACAGATAAAACCAGTGTGGATTTTGGCGTCTGAACACCCATTTCCTTGTACTGAGGCAGGATCTGTGTGATGTTACACTGGGGGTCACAGATCTTCCAGCCGGGAACCGCTTGGATGAAATACCCTCGCGGACCGCCGATCTCCTGTTTGTTCAGCACGGCGACGGCCAGTCGGTTCTTAGACAGAGGCTTCTCCCACACCTCAAAACTGTCCACCTGCAGAACAAAATGTTAGTCACACATATTTATTGATTTCATTAAGATCATTGCTTAAAAAGTCTGTCTGGGTCTCTGCAAGGTGACCAAAAGCATTTGGCTTTTCTTTATAGAGACTAAATGTGCTATAAATGCTGACAGCTGTCATCCCAGGAGGTGATTATGCTTCGTGTCACCTCTCACCCACCTTGACTGTGCGGTATCCTTGCCTGCCCAGCGGGTCCTGGTTGATGTCGATGATGTGTCTGTTCTGCAGCAGCGCCTTGGAGCGAGGACAAATGTCCCTCAGATCATTGGACATGAGCAGAGGGGCCGCCATGATGGCCCATAAAGCCATCTGAGACTCCTGCTGGTCATGACTGAGGCCAAAGTTCCCAATCACGAGCTAAATATGAAAACAACAGGGCAGTTTAGGCTTACTGACAACATGCAGTACAACAACAACAACCTCCTATTGAGAGATGTGATCCCTTTTTACTCAAAAATGTATGTCATTTTTATTCACGGCTGTTTATTACCATAAATTCAGTTAATAATCCTACAGTTTCGACTGTACTGAAACTACTGTTTGATAATTCTTTAATATCTAAATCATTTAAATCTATAAACACCAAAGTAGAAAATGGTCAAAATTGAGAAGCTATAAAAAAATACTTATTTACTTATTATATATAATACTTGTATCTATAATTACAATAAATAAGAAATAACAAATGTATATATATATATATGTATATATATATATATATATATATATACAAAAAATAATCCTAATTTATTTGATAATATTTTGTTTTAATAATCAGAATCTGTGAAGTAACTAATGTCAAATAAATTTAGAGAAATGTGGAGTTTTTTTAAATATACAGTAGGCCTATATCATTTCATTCATTTATGTGAATAAAATAAAATAAAATTGTTCTTTTTGAAGTTTGGATTATTATTTAAGATATAAACAGGATAAAGGCACGGTGAAGACCTGAACACAAGCTATATTCACAGAGCCTTCCCTCTCTGCTAAACAGCCTTGTCCCACATTAGAAATATCTGCAGTTAAAACAACCAAAGAGCTGATAGAACGATGGCCAAGCGTCAGGGGAACACTGAATTTGTCAAAAAAGAAGCTTATTAAGTATGTATTATTGTTAAAAATAAAAGAAATACAGAATACAGACAGAGAATTGTATTAAAAGTTCCTAAAAATAACAGGAAAACTCATCTCTGATGCAATATTGAGGAAATAATCTGTTAAAAATTCTCCTTTTACACAAACCTCTTTTGTGTACTTGTTGCGTTCACTATTTGCACTGTCTTCAAAATGTAGCAAGAGATTAAAACGTTTATTAAAAAGATAATAAAGCAGTTTGAAGTCCGCTGGGTGTAAGCTCAGTTTGAGGTCAAACAGAGGAGCGTATAAGAGCAGAGCAGCGTACCATATCGGGGTCGTTCCAGCCTCCGGGTCCAGCCGAGGGGACGATGATGTCTTGATGAGAAGCAGACCAGTCCAAGATGGACTTGATGGAGCTCCACGAGTCAAATACGTCTTCGGAGTTGCGCCAGTGGTTACACGTCTCACGAATGGCTGTGTAGTTGGGCTGCAGGCACAGAAATGCTCTTTTTGTGTCTTATATTTGATGTATGGTGTCATCAAGCAGTTTATAATCATTAATAAATATTCGGGGTAGAATGTTAGAAACTATACCAGAGATCGAATGCATGTCGAGATTTAAAGTTATTTTTTCTTTATCGATAAAATTATTTTCTCAGTTAATCGAGTAGTTTTTAGAAAATGTCATAAAATAGTGAAAAAATGTCATAATTTCTAATCTCTGAGTACTTCCACTGTAGCACTGAAAATGATTTTAGTTAATTGTTTTAAATGGATACATCCCTAACTTTGGATAATATCTTGCTCTGGCTCCTACGTGGTTTTAATGTACTTATTGCAATTCACTTTGGACAAAATGAATGTGATGTAAGAAAAGCATTAAATCCTCACATGGTGGAAGTTGGAACCAGAGGGTGATTAGCATTTTTGCTTTAAAAAAAAGAAAGACTAAACTGACGGATCGACTAATTGTTGCAGCTCTAATTTAAAGTGGTGTAAAAACAACTTCTCTCTCACCTGTTGGTATTGCCACTCATACAAAGGCCACTCACAGGAGTATAGGATGCTTTTTCCGGTTTTGTTCAGTGCCATCGACATATTCACGTAACCTTAGACAGAATAAATCATAACGTGTTAGATTAAACCCCATAAAACACCTCGTCTATTGAGACTGGGGAGGTTCAGAATTAGAGGAGAACCAAAAAACTGGACCCAGAACATAAAAGTTAAGTTATGTTTATTTACATACATATCAATGGGCCTTATTCGTAAGTACCATTTGCTTTAGATGAAGTACATACAGTAGCAATAATCAGGGACTGGGTCATTCCTGTTATGCAGCAACTTTTCTGTCCCCATGAATTACTTCCTCATATTTTCTTTAAAATGTGTCAAATGTT
>CAKAOH010025355.1:0-87403 GCA_916701665.1 Sebastiscus tertius | reverse complement strand
AGAAAACCCGCTTTAGGGCTTTTATTTCGAAATGAAAGCAAGAAGTGTTGATTTAAACCCCAAACTTTATCAATTTTTTGAACTCCCAAAGTGACTGCGTGTTCCACAGCACTGACTGCTCATATTTCAGAATAAAAGCCTCGTGTTAACAAATGAAGGGATTCTGTCTATAGAAAAAACGCCTTAGGGCTTTTATTTTGACATGAAAGCAGGAAGTGTTGATTTAAAAACAAGTTTACTTAACTTCACTTTTTTTTTCATCTCCGTAACATATTCTACAGATAAACCTCGAAACTGTAGTAAAGTCTTGCTGGTATGAAGTTAATATACAGTCACTAGATCACTTTCACTGTCTGTGACATATTCTACAGATGTCTAGACATGGAAACTGTAGTAATCTTGCTGGTATGATGTTAATATACAGTCAATAGATCACCTTCACTGTCTGTGACATATTCTACAGATGTCCAGACATGTAAACTGCAGTAAAGTCTTGCTGGTATGATGTTAATATACAGTCACTAGATCCCTTTCACCGTTTATGACATATTCTACAGATGTCTAGACATGTAAACTGTATTATGTAGCTGATATGATGTCCATATACTGTCAATAGATCACCTTCACTGTCTGTTGCTGCTGGACTACATAATACTTTTATTGTGAAATATGTGCCAGACAGTGATGTGGAACAAGCAGCGACTTGGAAAGCACCTTAAATGAATACAGTACGGAGTTTTAATTGTGGATTATTACTATTATTTATTAATTACCACACGTTTCTGAACCTTTCTCTGTCTAAAAAAAATATCAATTATATTTATTATGAAGTTAAATGGCCATTAAAAGGCAAACTCTATGTAGAAAGAAAGGGCTGTCAGCAGCAGCAGAAACACAGCTGACAGGTAGCCACACGCTCCCGGGACGCAGCTAACTCGCGTCTGGTGTGAACACCTTAGGTGTGCATCACGCAGCCACGACGCGACGCTGCCGTCACGCGAGCCTCATGCCTGCCGTGTGTTCACGGCTTGAGCATGTCCAGACATGTAAACTGCAGTAAAGTCTTGCTGGTATGATGTTAATATACAGTCACTAGATCCCTTTCACTGTCTGTGACATATTCTACAGATGTCTAGACATGTAAACTGTATTATGTAGCTGATATGATGTCCATATACTGTCAATAGATCACCTTCACTGTCTGTTGCTGCTGGGACACGCAGCTGAGACGCGAGCGGCTCACGCGTAAAATAGGCGACCCTTCTATTCTATAAAATAGACGTGCATCTGACGTGCGGGCAGTGTGTTCACTCTAACCTGTTAACATGGACGCCGAAATAAAAAACAACACGCCACACGAGCCTCACGCGAGCCTCATGCGTGCGGTGTGTTCACGGCTTAATAGTCCAGGCCTGAAGACATATACGTGTCACGACAGCAAGTACCCTTACGTGCGCGTTCCCCAGACGTGCCCGCGGGGGCGAGGGCCCGATCGTCGCTGCTTGCAGCTTTAATTATTATTGTTTTTAGTACCCAATGGTTAAACCTGCAGTGCGGACCTGTGTCTACCTCTTCTAAGCAGTGAGAGTAATTACTAAAACCCGTTGACGTGCTTTTGTACGCTGACCAGTTAGTCTCACACAGCCAGCAGCTCCTCACTGCTCCGAAAACATCGGCACAAATTTCAGAATTTATTTGGTTAAACTGATCACATATTGGAAATCTAAATGGTTACATTGTCATCTGAAAAAAAAGCCCATTAAAACTTAATAACAGCTTTTTTTAAGGCTTAAAAACAGCTTTTTAGCGAGTAAATTACACTAACCATGGATGTATTAACAATGGCAATGGGCGACAGGACACAATGCAGAAGCACCCTAGTTTAGGAAAATAATAAGGTGAATTTAACAGCCACATTTATTATGATTCATTTAATTAGTACTAAGATACATTCTGATACATTTGCATCCATCTGTGATTAAGCAGGTGGGTGTTATCCGTTGTGTTTGTATGGTATGCAGTCCAGCAGGGTGTCCACTGCCCACTTTGACAGAACTGGGCATCAGCAGCTTGATCACGCACTCGTTTCCTCGGCGATACCAGCTACAACAGTGGCCTAACTCAGAGAGTCTGGCACGAAGACAGGACGTCATTTATACTCTTCCTTTACACTCAGTCACATCGAGCACTGCTAGGCTGAAAATAAACTGCCTCAAAGAATTAAAATGATAAAGTGCTTGATACAAGATTATAGGAAGCAAAATAAAAATACTTTTTTGGCTGTATCAGCCCCAAAACAGACAGGTGGATTACATGCACTCCCAAATTAAATCCCCTATGTATTCTGGCAGAATGTGAGTGAAAAGCAATGTGTGCTAGAGGTTAAACGCACTAATTTGGTTAAATTAACCCACCACAACAGCCCATAAAAATAACTTTGAAACTAAAGAACGTTTTTAAAATTGAAAATAGCTGATTTGGAGTGACATCACTGACACAATAGCTTGAATGAAGTTAAAAGCATAGAGATGTGGCAGGAAATTTTCCTGGGAGACGGCAGAGGTGCTGATGAAGGTTCTTTCTGGCTCCAGTTTTAAATATAGAATCCCACACAGACAGCTATACATGAACGGATTAGATCACCAGAAATTATTAATATTCCTTTTAAATTTTTAACTACCGCACATCGTTAGAAGACAGAGTATGGCTCTCTGGCCCATTCTGCCAGGGACTAGGGCAAAAATGCTTTTAAGATATCTGAGGGATTTCACTCACATTATATTTTAAATGTCTTTTTTTTTACATTAATTTTTTTGAGGTGAGGACATTGGGACACATCTTCTTATAGATCCGTTAACATTTACTCCATCACACAATAAAGTTTTAGAGTTCAAATCACACTGAAGGTGATGGGAAAACATGTAGAATCTAAATAATACTAAATAAAAAAGAAACGACACTATGATCGAGTCAGGGTGAATGAACTGCATCTTAAGGTACAGTGTGTGTGGTCTAGTGGTGTGGTTGCAGAGTGCAACCAACTGAGTGCCTCTCTGCTCACTCCTCTCTTTCTGTGGTAATGTGTACCCCCTCCTGAGTGCAAAACAGTGGCATAGCCGGTTGCCTCACTCAGAGGACATCCTTACCACAATAACACTACTTTAGGAGCAACGGAAGTCAGACGGCGGCTGGCGGTACCCCGGTTTTGCACTCTGTGGCTCACGTTACCACAGCTTCACAAGCTTGTCGGAGAACTATGGTGGCCTTCAGGTAACATAAAAACGTTAAAGGCTCTCTCTAGAGCCAGTGTGGCAACATGGTGGGGTGTAGAAACATGGTGGGGCAGCTGTAGCTCAGAGGGTAGAGCAGGTTGTCCACCAATCGGAAGGTCGGTGGTTTGATCCCCGACTGCTCCGGGTCACATGTCGATGTAAGCAAGACACTTAATCCCAAATTGCTCCTGAAGGCATAGCCATCGGTGTGTGAATGAGTATTTAGATTAGATCTTGATGGGCAAAGTTGGCACCTTAGTAGCCTCTGTCATCAGTGTATGTATGTGAATGGGTGAAATGCTGACAAGTAGTGTAGAGCGCTTTGAGTGGTCGGAAGACTAGAAAACCGCTATATAAATGCAAGTCCATTTACCATTTAACGGTGATTATACACTAATGAAAACACAGTTATTAATATTAAATTCCATCTCTGCTAATAGAGCTCCTGAAATGTTACACACTGTTCCTTCAATAAAACAACCATGTCAGCTGATCAAAATTAGTATTTACATTGGCACAATTATCTAAAATAGTCATTTCTATTCTCTTCATATGTAAACTCCATTACCAGCAACAAACTGGATTTGCTAATAATTCTTTGTAATAGTTGATTTGTATGCAAATGTATGGATTTCCCACAGTCACCATATGTGTATATAAATGCAAGGAATGACAGAATATGCGTTAAGACTAGAGCTTAAACAATTCATCAATTCATGGATTAGTTGATAGACCACAAAATGTATTAATTAATTGAACTATTAATAACTTTTTACTTTTAACAATTTTGATAATCGATTCATTGATTCAGTCAATTTTCAAGCAAAAATGCCAAATTTTGCTTTCGTTGTCATATAGCCTTGTAAAACGAAAAACTTTGGGTTTGGGACTGTTGTTCGGGCAAAATAAGACATTTGAAACTGTCACCTCTGAGCTCCGGCAAAATATAATGGCTGGGTATCTTTCACTGTTTTATAGACAAAATTATGAATTTAAAAAGTTGAGAAAATAATCAGATTAATCGATCGATTAATAGATGATGAAAATAATCATTAGTCGTAGCCCTAGTTAAGACAATCAGAAAAAATTTAAAGACAATTAGATATAGATATGGGTGACTATTACACTTGTTCTGCTATAGACCAAACCTGTAACCAGATCAGGTAATGGTAGCAGGGTGATGCACTCAAACATGATGACTCATCAGCAGCTACTCTCAGACAATAAAGATGGAAATCACTGTTAGGTAATGTGAGACGTTTTCTGACAGATACTACTGCGCTCAACCAGATGGAGATGGAGGCACACGTAACATTACTGGACTGACACATGGGGACGAGTGTTGAGCAACACCAGAACAAGAACCCATGCTCCACTTTTGATTTGGCCATAACATTATCTTTTAATGTATTAGACATTCAGACAGTAAATAGAGTTTACTAGAACACAATTTATTCCGATGAATTCTGAAAGGAAGTATGATTAATGTGTTTCAGCAGTGAGTACAATACTGCAGTGATGGTTTAGGCCTTAAAGGTATTATTGATCAAAGGTTTATGTAGACGTCACGAATATTAAAAAAAAAAATACATCCACATAGCCTTTAGAACGGTGCAGAATAAATGTATGGCCTTTCCTGAAAAAATAATTATGATTGTGAATTAATCCTTTTAAAAATGTTGTCGAATCCAAAATGAATGTTTTGTTTATCTCTTTGACGTTTGGTTCCCCCTTCTAACAAGGCTTGTGAACCAATGTGGTATCTTTGGCTCGTTAGTTAGTGCGGAACAAAATGGATAACTGACTGAGATTGTCTGTTAAATGCCTGGCAACCACTTGTTGTGAAGTAAATTCAATGGACCGGGGAGGGAGAATGCAATATCTAGTGGCTGAATGTTATCAATGTTATCAATAGCACCTTGAAATCTAGTGAGGAGAAGGGATGTTTGTGAGTTTTTGGTGACAGCAGGAGTTGGAATAATCAAACACTTGAGGACGATTCCAAAAAACAATCTTGTAATTCAGTGGGATTGTCTGACTATCAGTCTCATGCAACATACATGCTACTGATTCGACCAGCCCATCTCTTTATACTGAGATCAGGATTAACTGTTTACTACTACTGTACTCAGGGTTCACCTACGAGGAGGTCATGGAGCACGAGGCCTGCAGTATAATCCAAACTAAATCCTATTTGGAATGTTTGCACCAACAAGATATTGTATTTATGACCAAAACAGGAATGCCACATTTGGCTTTAATCACTGCATGTAAATTAAATAACAAAGAGAGTATTTGAACTTGGACTTTTGACTTGGAATCTTTTAGGAGATTTTTTCTAATTAGTTAATTCAAAGAAGAGGATTTGAATACTTCACTGCTGCTCCCACCAGGAATTTCAAGGTCCTCCATCTGGCGGGGACGCTGTTAAACCAATAGACCTTGAGTCATAGTGAGCATACTGGCTATTTGCTCACAGCGCCGTATTCGACAGCAGTTTGTGGACACGCAAAATCGGATTAATTTGGAATTTACTGCCAGCACGAGAGGGAATAGATCAGTCTATGATTAAACCTTCTCCGTCAGACAGCAGGAGCTGTGTATATAATATATGTAGAACACAACAATTACAGCATGCTATATTTGTAATTAGAAGTACCGGTGCAGATTCATAATTAGTCTATTTAACTCACTTTATTCATGTCACAAAGCATTATGGGTAAATTTGTACCCCACGACGACATTAATTTAACATTAACCAATCTAGCAGACTGGATTATTGCAGCAGCAAAGGCAAGGCAATCTTTTTTCCCATAACTAAAGCTCAGTAGGTCAGGGTGGAGTCGTGGGGTTAGAGGGTGTACATGGGGGGGATTTTGGGGGCAGATTTTGCAAACTATCACAAGTTGCGTTAATGCGTTAAAGAAATGAATGGCGTTTAAAACTAATTTGCGTTAACGAGTTATTATTGCGTTAACTTTGACGGCCCTAGTGGGAACATTTTTGCAAACTAAACTATTTTCAAATTTAGTGTAATGAAAGATTCAACTGAAATACAGAAATAGGACCACAATGGAAATAAGTAAGAATGTATATCTTTGTCTGGCTTCAACCTGTCACAAGCGTGACGTTTTATATATTTCTGAAAATCAGATTCACCAGTTGCTCCACTAAATATCGGCGTATTTGGGCAGAGCAGACAGATGCAGTCACAGCCTGGTGGCCAGGCTTGACTGACAGCTCCACCACAGCTGACAAAAGCGTTATGCCTCTGGAGGGCTCTGAGCCCTTTAGCATGTGCTGCCAGGCGGCGAGGACGCCTGCCTCTGTCTCTCTCGGCTGGGTGGCTGCTTGATGGGAGTCTGCTGCTTTAGAGGCAGCGAATCTGGCTCGCCTCGCTCACATCCTCCTGCTGACTAGAGCCACTACTACCACGCTCCGTTTCATCTTCCTGATGGCCCTCGGTCTCTAAATACACTCCTGCTCCTTCCTTCAAAGGATTGAACTGGATCAGCTCAAAATCTAAACGCCTGACGCACATGAAAACAAAAAAACATGCGGTGATTCAGTGTGTAGGCCCAGAAAACCGTGGCTTCATAAATCTTCTCATCAGGGCAGATGTCTCCTGCAGGCTCACATTCACAACATCTTTCCACCCTCGCTGGGCAAATCTAGCCTCCCCTCTGAGCAGCGGTAGAAACACTCAAACTGAGCTAATGCATGCAGCATTTTAATTAATACTCAAAGGTCTCTGGAGTTGAACTAGAGAAAAAGAGACCTGCAAAGTCATTTACAGCCCTACCTGTCACTGAGCCGGGGAGGAAAGAGAAGTGGCATTAAGACACGGGGGAGGAAAGGGGGGGCAGCACACACAGCAGAGAACACACACTTTTAGAAGAGACTGAGCTTTAGCTTTGATCTATGGCTACAAAGCAGAGGTTGTGGCACCCATAACAAAATCATTACTCCATTACTTCTACTGACTGTAAGAAGGGCAGGAAGGGGCTGTTTTGTAGACAAAGGGTTAAGTGGTGGATGCAAATGTCTTTGCTTTACATACAAATACAACTGATTTTCATATTCCTCCCTGGTTGCTGCTCATTTGGTGCACAAGCCATTACAATAGTGTGGGGCAGAGACTGCCATTAAACAGCATATGGGGGCATTATTAAATAAGCAGATGCTATCCGTCCGGCATCTGTCTGCCTCGCATGCCGCCTGGCCTGCCCACTTAAAATGGAAGGACAATAACTTGGCTGAAAAAGAGGTTGAGGAGAGACCTCCGTCAAAGAGTGTAGAAGCAAAAAGACGAAACTCTGGTGCTTTTTTGACAACAGCGATCAACTTCCCAGTCAAAGTTGTAAAATGAACTAACAGCTGAATCCAGAGTTATTTTCCTCGGCATAATGAACGTGCATCAGACCCACGGGACTGCACCACCCTGCACGCTCATATGATATATCCGGTTCTCCCGGCTTCCTGCTAGCTGTATGCGGCTCTAATAATGGATAAATTGGCTGTAATTCATCACTTTTATTATCTTATAATACACCCATGGACTGTATGCTGTAAGCCTGTACCGTGGTGGACGTATTAATGTCACTGTTCCCAAACAACCGGCTATCGGCCGGTAGCTAGTAGTGCTAGTAGCAGGGCATACACAGAATTTAATGTGGTTGTAGGCTATTTACTAACACGCAGGGCAAAAGCACAGGACACAACCTCTTATACATCCATGGTCTGTGGTCTATTCGACATCGATGTTGGAGATCCTTGACATGAAAAAGTTTGAAGTTGCTCTCAGAATCTGTGTGCTGGATTTTTCTAACTTCCATTTATGTCCATCACTCACTTTCTGCTCCTCTGGGAAGCAGTTGGACAAAAAAGGTTAATAAATAAATAAGTAAGTGAATAGTTATAATAGTATGAATATTTTATATTGTTTTATTATTCAACACAAATATGACAAAAGAATAGAAATCATTTTGTTTTACTTTTGTTACGACGTTTTACTGGCGTCCGGTAGTCGCTTTCTGTCCAAAATGGCAGAAGCGTAGCTCTGCTGCTGGGTGCTGATGTTGCAATGGAACGAACAATTGACTTTCACTTTTTATCAATATACGTTCTTTGTCTCCGTCCCTTCAGGCCTCATAACAACGAACCATGTTCCCCCATGCTCCTCAGAACGACTGCACTCAGTGCTGACTGTGACGGCTGTTGGAGAAGTCGTGATTTATCCGGCTGCATTCAGCAGGTTGGGAGTTACAGCAGTGGCCTTGGAGCGAGACAGACTGCAGTCAACAACAGACGCCCACATTCACTCCAGGTAATAGTACTTAGGAGTGTGCTACTCTCTGAAAACGAGGCAGGAAATGATCGTGTCACATTTACTATCTATGCGTTATAGGCCTTATTTGTAAAGATATTAATCTCACTTCAGTCCATACACATGGCATAATACTGGATTGAAATGAAGCAGGGATATTAAAAATAAATGAATAAATTACTCAATAAATGAACAAATTACTCAATAAATAAATAAATATGTCATAAATGTAACAAAATAATACTGAAAATAAATGTAGTCATTAATTAATTGATAAAATGTGACATAAATTGATATTTCTGTTTTAATTTGCTTCTTTATTTCTTTATCTTTTTATAAATTCCCTTATTTCTTTACTCTTCTGTTTAAGTTTCCCCTTTATTTATTCATTTATTTATTTGTGCATTTATTTTAGTTTATTCATTTATTTTGTATTTATTTATTTATTTTTGCACTTGTTTTTTATTTATTGTTAAATGTATTTATTTATGTATTTATGCATTTATTTATTTCTGCGCGATTTTCCCTTTGCATTTCACCCCTTATTTATTTCCCCAAACCTATTTATTTCTGTATTCTTTTCTTAACACATTTCTTTTTACATTTCTTTTTCATTTATGCATTTCATTTATGCATTTCTGCCTCATTATGCAAATGAGGGAGCTGTCATACATATGCATACATGCATACAAAACACGTACAGCAAAGTACACCCTCTAACCCCACGACTCTAACCTGACTTTCTGAGCCTTAGTTATGTCATAAAATATTGATAGTGCAACATGAAAGAAGTTAATATTAATAGATTTTGTCACTCTTTGTATCATTCCTTGTCTTACATCTATTAGGGGAAAAACATGCTCTAAATTTGGAACTACAGTTCAATAATTTGGGAAATATAAACAGGAAGTCTAATGTTGCCATGGATTCAGTGAGATACGTTGTGTGGGCTACAACTTTTTGGCCTATATTTGTTTACATTTTGGCACCATTAAAAGTATGCCGAATTAGTTATTAACTGTTCCTGTTTGCAATGTGCCAACAGATGTACAGACAACTATCACTGGATTACTTTGATACTGATGAAAACTTAAAAACGTGATGATACCCAGGCAAGTTCTGGAGCTATAAGGAGCGTTTTTTACCCCTATGATTTTTAAGTAATTTATTGACGTTTATCTGACATCTGATACATCCTCGGAAAGTGTAAGTTACACTGAAGTTTAAAATATGTGTATAATGTCTCTGTGTTTAGATTTGACTGAGTAATGACTGAGAAAGAGTATGAATTGTGATGCAAATTGCAGAAATTGGGCGCTTTAATTTTGAAAGTACCTTAACTGCATCAATGAGCTGTGTGTTACGCCTACTGCTGCTGCTGAGACTGTTCACTACCAAACTATGATAACTAACTTTGTGTTGTTTTTACAACACCAGAGCGCACGTGTCTTTGCCTCACGTCTCTGCCCCTGCATGAATTCAAAACCATTTCCTAACTTCACTGAAATACTAATAATGGACTTCAAAAATATAGAGGCATCACTCCAGTCTACCAGCAGCTAATCATCCAGCAAAAACTCTCGCCCCTAACCTTTCCTTTTTAACAAGAATTAATGACCATATTAATTTCTTTTCCCACCAGTGAGACACTGATAAGATGTTGGGTAAACAGCTGCTCTAATAACTCTGTTTCTCAGCCTTTGAGTTCACAGCCAACTTTGCCCAAATATAAGCCTGTTCCACAGCAATTTGTGACAAAGAGATGTTGAAAGAAACATCAATGCATCATGAGGATTCAGCGGCTTAACAACATAAAAGACACGAGCCCTACAAGTAGGTGTGAAATGTCTGGCTCTGTAGTCTTTCATGACTTACGAATGTAGAAATATAAGAGGATACAGCAGCAACTGTGACAGCACAGCATCACAGAGCTAACACGGACAATTTAATCCACACACAATGAGCTGTTCAAATCTCATTACAGCGCAGCACAGCACTTGTGCGAACACTGAAGAATAGAGACATTTATTTCCTTTTTGGGGGGTTAACAGGATGCAGTAAGACCAAAGAAGACAGCTCTTTGTAGCAACAGTGATAATATGATAAAAAAAAAAAGCTAAATGCAAATTGAACAATATTTTGACCATGTTCAACCCTCTCCAGCTCTCCATGCTGTGCAACTGTAACAAAGCACAAATTTGACATTTTGGGAAATACGCTTACTTGCTTTCTGATAGAGAGTTCGATGAGAAGCTCGATACCACTCTCATATCTGTCTGTTAAATATGAAGCTACCGCCAGCAGCTGGTTAGCTTAGCTTAGCACAAAGACTGGAAACAATCAGCTCAGCTCTGTCACTAGGTAACAAAATCCGCTAACTCTCCGCTAGAAATAAGCATATTTCCCAAAATTCCAGGGCTGCAACAACAAATTGATTAGATAGATTAAAATCAATTATAAAAATATTTGGCAACGAATTTGGTGATTGATTATTTGGGTGTATGTTATGCTGCACGGCACGTGCTGTAGCAATGTGGCAGCTTTTCTAGCTCACGTTATGAATTACAGGAAATGACGCCGTCTCCTTCGTCTCTGGAGTAATCATTTGAAAAGTGTCGGAGACAGAAACTCTTGACTGCAGGTTCTAATAGTCTGTTTTCGCTCCATTTTTGTGATGGATCAATGTAGCCGGGCCCCTGATAAAGCTAACGCTGGGATACATTGATCCATCACAAAACAGAGAGAAAAAAGACGGATGGTATTTCTGTCCGCTACGTTTGTTTTTAAATTAACCTGTAATAATGCATTTGTCCGTCAAAGAGAGAGAAGAGACATCAGATTTAGCTAACGCTAATTAGCTGAAATAAGGTCGCAGAGACACTGGATTACCTGGATTAAACACGGTCAAATAGACGGAAAGAGACGGCAGATGCTAAAATATAGTGAAATGTGAAATTTAAAAAAAATACCAATACCAAAAGACCATTAAGAATAAGAAAAATGAGAGAATTAGTAAATATATATATTAGTTACATTTCCCTTTTATTCCCAGTGCATGGCTGTATCCCCAATGTGTAATAAAAGAGCATTGTACAAGAACATGAGGAATACCTTTTGTTTTTTAATAAGACGATCGATATCAATTAACCAAACTAATAATTGAAAGATTAATTGATTATCAAAATAGTCGTTAGTTGCAGCCCTACAAAATTCCCTATTTCTTTAACAAACCTCCATTTCTGGCGATAGAGAGCAAGTTTTAATGTTTATACTAGGGCTGTCAGTCGATTAATGTCAAAGTAATTGCACATTTTTCATCTGTTCAAAATGTACCTAAAAGGGAGATTTGTCAAGACAATGCATGACAACAATACTCTTATCAACATGGGGGTGGGCAAATATGCTGCTTTATGCAAATGTATGTATATATTTATTATTGGAAATCAATGAACAACACTAAAAAATGACAATATATTGTCCAGAAACCCTCACAGGTACTGCATTTAGCATAAAACAATATGCTCAAATTATAACATGGCAAACTGCAGCCCAACAGGCAACAACAGCTGTCAGTGTGTCAGTGTGCTGACTTGACTATGATTTACCCAAAACGGCATGTGAGTATCATAAAGTGGGAATGTCTGTAAAGGGGAGACTCGTGGGTACCCATAGAACCCATTTACATTCACATATCTTGAAGTCAGAGGTCAAGGGACCCCTTTGAAAATGGCCATGCCAGTTTTTCCTCGCCAAAATTTAGCGCAAGTTTGGAGCGTTATTTCGCTTCCTCCGCGCTCCACAAGCTAGTGTGACATAGTTGGTACCAATGGATTCCTTAGGTTTTCTAGTATCACATGATGCCGGTATTTTCACTCTGGCTTTAAAACTGAGCCTGTTACAACCTAAAAATCACAAGTTGCGTAAATGCGTTAAAGAAACTAGTGGTGTTAAAACAAATTTGAGTTAACGTGTTATTATCGCGCTTTGACAGCCTTAGCTTATACCGACGAGGACAAGAAAGTCAAGTTAGATGGAGGAGTTGAGGAAAATGGAGGCAGGACTTGGATCAAGAACTGAGGCAATCTTTAGAGACCGCAGTAGGTGATTTAAAGGCAGGGCCAGATTAACACTTGGGCTTGTGAGACTTAAGCTTCAGAAGGAACAGGGGGCTGCAGAACATTATTAACTCGACTGGCCTGACGGCAAGCCTGCTGGCCAATTTTATACCTGATGGAAATGTCTTTTCCAACTCACAGATGTGTTTAAATGAAAGCAACAACTCCTCAAATTAAAATAGACATACTGTATAGTCGGACAAGGTGAGGTTCAGGTTTTGGTCAAAAAGTATCTAAGTTTTTCTCACTTGAAGCCAAAGTTACCTCTTGAGTTTTCTTCCCATTCAGTGCTCTCATATACTGATACCATACTGATGGTATTTCAGTGTTTCTTAGGCTAATCTGTTTGTGGTTTTTCACACAATACACAGGCTCATAACATTGTACACTTCCTCAATACAAAGCCTGAGCTAAAAGACACACACACACACACAGACACACACACAAACTAAACTATATGAGAAGGAAGGCAGAATAGCTTTGTGAGATTTATTTCTAATTCCTTTTTTATTACTATACAAGTAGATACTTTTTGATTATAAGGCAATAATACTGCAGGTTGTATTTTCTGCGTGTCTGCAAAGACCTCTATAAGTGCCACGGCTGCATAAGCAATATTCTGTTTTTAGGATGAGGAGTGAGATTAGGCTGCTTTGGAGAACGGGGTTAGAAATAGTGATTGCCTAAAGGCCCACAGTGCTCCTGATGTTCAGTTCAAAAGGTGTCTGCTTTACGTAACATCCATGTTGGCTATAACTTACTCACACACACAAAAATGGTTATTTCTGTTGAATTTATTTCCTTGATTATCTGTGTCTTTGATTTATGTAAAGCTGTATGCTTCATTATGAAAGGAAAGATGATCAATAGAGACCAAATTGATCATTAGAGACAAAATATTCACTCTGCCGCAGCACCTACCTGATACGTGTTGTCAAAGCTGTCATACATGAACCGTGTGATCAGAGACGTCTTTCCAACTGCAAGAGAAGAAACAGACAGAATGCATCAAATGAGAGACAGGAGGCTACATCTTCCTCTATTCAGACACTCAATAAAGCTAACAGCAGGATTGGTGGTGACGGTTTCAGCCATGGCTGTCACTGCTGCCCAGGGAGCTCATTACTGTGTGCGGGGGTGACTAGGAGGTCAGCAGTGGCGTCAGGTCCAGATGTAATTACAATGCTGCTGCTGCCGCTGCTGGCATTGTGTGTGTTCCCAAAACACGTACATTTCTCATTTAATTTATTCAATGGGGAAAACGGGGTGATGAGATGCAACGCTGCAAACTAATTTTTACTGAACTATAGGAAACCTGAAGGAAAAGTCAATCACCTTTTCAGAAAAAATACCGTTATGTGAAGGCTTCAACAGGTTTTGCTGATATTTATCTGCATAGCATTGAAACCGAATGCCAAGCAAACAGAATGACTAATTAAGTCTGATGAAATGACTGGTTGGTTTTAAAAGGCACTGAAACCTTATTCTCTCAATCATCTTCTAACTAGGAATGATGTGGCTCTACATGAACACACCACTGTCAATGATTAAAGCTTCAGTAGTCAGTATATTTTTGGCAACATTGGGCAAAAATTCCATAATAACCATTCAGCATATTGTAATTCAAGCGCTCTGAGAGATAACTAGACTTCTGCTCCTCCTCATGGCTCTGTTTTCAGGCATTAGAAAATCTAGCCCGTGACGGGGACTTTGACCAATCACAGGTCATTTCATTGAGAGAGCATTCCTATTGGCTGTGCTCCGGTCATGTGTCCGGAACTTGGCGTTCCTTCAACACTTTTTACAATAGCGGCAGCGCCACAAACGTTCTCATTTTACAGCTAAACCGTGCACTACAAGATGATTCTGAAAACATTTGAAGAGAGAAATAGGCATTAACGTAACAGAATATTGATTCACATTTGATCAGCGCTGCCTAGTTTGACTGTTTGGTCGGAGTTCGCGAGTGATTGACAGCCGGCTCTCATAGACAGCAGATGGATAGCAGACCTCAGATCAGCTCTTACTGCTTGTTTTCCTTCGGTTTGGGAAATCTTGCAGATGCCGTTAGGAGCACCGGAGGACACAGAGGCACAGGATTTTTTTCAGGTTACCTGTTTCAGGTACTACTGTCACAATATAGTGACCGTTTTATAAGCCATCTATTAAAGGTCATGTATAACATAATAATAAACATATAGGCTACATATGATCCAGTACAGTCATGATTGATGAAAACCAGTGCAATAAGCTCAGCATTTACACTCATTACAATAACATGCTTTCTAGGAAATGCAACAACATGTAACTTTTCTGCACAGACCTGCAAACCTGGAACAATAAGGAGCCTGTCTTAAGTGTGTAGAGTTGAGCGTGGGTTTATTATAGTAAAAACAACATTGATGATTGTGTGACGCGCTAAACTCAAAACAACCCCAGATTTACTCTTGTTATTTTCAACTGTCAAAGCACATTGCGATTAGTGATAGAAATCTGTTGCAAACTCTATCGTTTTTGTTGTTCAGCTCTGACACTATTGATTCCCCTGATCAATGTCTGTGCATTGCAAATAATAACTTACAGTAATCCTGGACTGCACACTCTCTAATTCTTTTGCACGGGACTTAAGTGATCACAGATAGGAACATGTCTTCTAGCATTTTACTTCAAGCAACATTGGCAATACCATCAATATCAAGGTGAAGCTAAAGAGACAACTGATTTAATGTATGTTTAGGAAAATCCATTTTGCAAAAATTAAAAGAATCATTATGGGGCCGTGCTATGGTATGTGACTGACAAATGACTGGAAAACAGCCACCTAATTTCATATCAATTCAATGATTAATTCATCTTTTTAGGAGCATAAGGCATGATACACCAGAATGAATCACTCCTAGAGAAGACGGCTGGTGAGACATGGTTGACTCGTTGATAGATGGCGTGTATGGTTTTCAGATGTTTTATCCTCGGTGGTTGTGTTAATGAGGAGGACTGGAGCAAAGAAAAATGGGGAATCAATCACATCCTCTTCTTATATCCATTTAGCAGGAGTGCAGATGGTTGGCTGGGAGCCGGTCTCTTATATCCCTATAACTCCAGTGGAACAGATCCAAAGTGCTACAGTTAAGTCCAATCAGCCTGTAAACGCTGGCCAGTCTCTGGATGGTGCTGACTACCGTACACTTTACTGACATTTCATCTAATTTTCTCTTGACTAATAGACCTAAATCTACTCATATACCCCCAGTGCCACATGCAAACGTCTTTTTGTGCAGCTGCCGTTCTAGATTTGTTATTAAATATTTGTGAAATTTCAATTCATTATTCATGTGAGAGAAATGTACTGTGACCGAGTCCTCAAAAGTTGCAAGCACAGGCACACTCGGTAAACATAATCTGTCTCTAATTCACAGTTCATCAAATGGGCACCCAGCTACAATTGTTTACAGAAAGAGTTTTAATCAGGCAGACTAATTACAAGTGTCTGTGCCCTCGCTCGGTTTCCATATCTGCAAGGCAGGATTTGATGCGCAGCGACTGATTATGCTAATGATCTCATGCTAATTCATCAATACATCATCTAGCTTACTTAGCTCCAGAGCTGTCCTACTTTAGACAGATACCAGCTAATTCATCATGTTCTACTGACTCAGTCATGGTCTATTTGGAATTAAAACTCCATCATGATTCATCTAGTGAAGTCCAATTTGGTGTGCATGGAGCTTTAGTGAAAGTGGTGGGGCTGGGCACAGTCGGTGTGAGAAAAGGGAAGCGATTTTTAAACAATATAGCATGTAAACATGTTCTAGTAGAAACCCCAAATACAAGTATGCACATGAAAATAAGCAGAATAGGTCCTCTTTAATCACTTTTCCAAAAAACAAAAACACAAGAGCCAAAGTGTAAGGAATATTTATCTGTTATAATCTAATAACTACATTATTATGTGGGGTTACAGATAAACCCCCATTCAGGATTGATATAACCACTGTGGTCATTCTTAACACTATGCTTGTGTTGTGTTGTGTCCAAATAATTTATATAATATATAATATAAAGTGTACATCTGAACAGTGTTATGTTAGAAAGAAATAACAGTCTGATATTAGTTTTTTTTTCACCTGAGGATGCTGCCATTTTGCCTACAACCTGTTAACTTTAGCCTTAATCTTTGTTGCATTAGAAAGGTATCATATATGTGGTTCAGGCCCTTTTGCAGGTTTCTCATTTTTTAAAAAGTCAACCTTAAAGCTGTTTCACACCAAGCATGGGTTTTTATCTGAAAAAGTTCACACAGAAATTTATAAAAAATGATTTTGTGGGTTCTTATGAATGCTTGCACACCAAAATATTAGGACGGGCCTCGATTTCAGTAGATTTCCACATGAGGAAATATATATTTGACCAATGAAATCCTTTGTTCCAACTGATGTCATTAAAAATACTGCCGTCATTCTGCATAATAATTAGCAATATGCTTGTGTTTGTTGCATGGAGAGTGTTGATTTTCAGAGCAATGGGCCTTCAGAACAATGGCCGTTTGTTTTCAGGGTTTTCTTTCGGACTTTTGGTGTTTTGGAATAATGTGCCTTCGGGAACAATGGGGACTGGAGAGTCAACACCCAATAACTACAAACACCACAACGACTTCCTCAACAACCATATAAAGAACAATATATGTCTTCAGATCGCCCAGCAGCTGGGCAATGATGAAGATGGTAATGTAGCTGATATGCACTTGCTAACGCTATATGTTGGTCACAGAACAGGGCTAGCCACAACAGCTAATGTTAGCCTAAAATTTGTGGTTCGATTAGTTTATGTATAGTGTAGCTAACATTAGCCCCTTACACATCCTCTGTCTGGATAGGTTTTTGTTGTGTGGAGTTGACACAGGCACTATTTAGGAGGAAAATCATTGGGCCTCATTGACAAAAATGGTACACAGCAATGCAGATAATTCGCACTGGACCCGGTGTGCATAGTTGTCAATATGAAAAATTCGATGCAGATTTTCCACCATCGTGCACCATATTTTCGCATCGCACTGGTGAGAAATGGTGTTTACACTGAATTTTAAGAGTTGGAGCATGTAAATTGAATACCTTTTGAGTTTTGGATTGTTATTTGGACAAAGCATTTTGAAGACGCCATCTTGGTGCCATGTAAACTGTAATGGGCATTTTTCATTATTTTTTGACAATTAATCAGTCATAAAAATCCTCAATAATTGCAGCTTTGCACGTTGCAATACGATATTGACTTTACAGTATGTGGTTTAGTAAAAATATTTGTTTGGCACAGCATGAATTCACACATCCGTGGTTATGACAGAATTGAGAGTCTGATCTGACGTCCTTGTTGCTGACTCATCCTCCTCGACCACTAGTCAACATGACACAGCACTTTCTGTGCCTCTCAAGTCACTGGTGAAAGCTTAAAATCTCAGGGACAGACAGTGCATCCTTATTTCTTCCTCTAAGTCAAGTAGTATCTAGGAGAGTGCACTTTGAACAAAATCTGAAGAGATGCCAAAATCCCTTCCCCAGAAAGGGAGACTACAGAACACTTTGATTTCGCCTGGATGTATGTATAAAACAGTCTAAAACGACGCACATTGAATTACACAACTGAGATGTCACACCAAAGCACTACAGGGAGACATTAACATGTCCCTTTATGTCCCGATCCAACATACAGTGTTCTCGTAATCTTAAAAGGCTGAACTGTGTGTGGTATTCAATTTTTGTCAGTATCTTATAACTCCAGGTCTGTTTGTGTGAATTTAATTACTGGGGTGGAAGCAGGAAGCTTAGTTACGCTCATGGCTGCAATAATTTAGTGAATTTTCTGTTAGGCTAAAAAGAAATGATTAACAAGGCAGATTTTTGATTACATTTCAGAATTAGCTCTGCATTTCAGAACATTTCCCCTTCATAAGCTTTTCATCCTCTTTGCCATTAACACTATTTTGGAGATTATGATGGGATTCAAATGATTAGTAGCTTTAGTCAGACATAAAAGTAACATCCAAAGCAACGGCAGAGATAACATAGCAATGAGCTCTTTTCATTCAGGTCGTAATAGAGGTGTGTTCTCACAGGGCGATGGGTTTGCAGAGAAAACTTTAGCTTATTACATTTCAGAAGGAAGGACAACATTGAACTACAGGAAGTTGAGCTACAATGAGAAACAACTGACAAATGCAGATCTTTTTAATTTACACAAACATGTCCTATAGTCAGAGCTCGAAGTGGGCCGGTACTCACCGGTACGGACCCTGAATAGGATAAGCGGTTACAGATAACGGATGGATGGACTATACTAAATATACAAACACACCACCTTAACCCTGTAATGTTCCGGTTGGGATATTATTAGAGTATTATATGCCTACTATAGAAGATTCATAACATGCTTAAAGAAATAATGAATAAATAGCAATAAGTAGCAAGAGATTGCCGATACACACGCCTACGTGTGAATAAGGGGAGTACCGGCACTTATTTTTTTCCACTTCAAGCACTGCCTATCATCCACATGAGGAAGTTCAGCTATTATCATAAATATGAACAAAGGTAGAGAGAAGAGCTCGACTGGTTTGGTATTAAACTACATAATGGTACTTATTCTTTTCGGTGTGAAAGCAATGATGCAACATTTATTGATAGCACCCATGATTCCAGGCCGTCTGTGTAAATGTCTCATCTTGACAATTAGGCTATTCAAGGTAGCTTATTTCTTCAGTGTCTGGCACTTATCGATTACCGACAGACTCTAATTAAAGTGAATAAAGTGTTCAAGTTCCACCTTAATCACAGGAGAAAGCTGTCCACCATTCACAACATGTCTTCTGACGACAGCAGCTTAATTCACCCAAACCGCCTCCATGTGGCTCTCACCAGCCAAACTAACCTGCCCCTGTTAATAAAGACCCAGTGGGCTTGTTTTAACAACAGCTCATTCCAGTCCTGATCTGCTGCTGGACTCAAAGTGGGACTCCCAAAATGAATATGCTAATTTGCTCCTCTTGCGTTACCTTGATTAGTGACTGTCTGGACTGTGGAGGGACGGGACGCTGCATGGTTTGTTGTGATTTCTTCATAATTTCCTGATGAAGAGTCCTGCCTTTAACGACATGCTCTCTTTTCAGTTTTAATTGCTTTTGTTGCAAGCCTACATTATAATGTTTTGGAACAGCATATAATTTTACTCAAATGGCTGTGGGTTCTGAGTTCTTCCTTTCTGTTATGTAGCCGCAGTAGGGGTTAGACAGGATGAATTCATGAGGTTATGTAAGGCATTTAAATCTTTAACATCATAGAGCAGCGTTGTATGTGAACTCAACGACACCATTTTCCATTTAGACTTGCAGTTAGATGAAGTCCACATGGACAGCACCATGTGATGGGACTGTTTGTGTTATATGTAGTTGCATTGGAACTTTTTATTTAGTTGACTGCTCTATCATAGAACATCTTCAACATGTTTAAAGGATTATTTTTGTTAAAAACGGTCAAAATCAATGCAGTACTAGTGGGCAACCTCCATGTCTGAAAAGTGAAGCCAACGCGGACGTGCCTTAAACTTGCATTATTTCTAAAAGCCACCAGGTGGCGACTCCTCTGGTTGCAAAAAGAAGTCTGATTGTATAGAAGTCTATGAGAAAATGAGCCTACTTCTCACTTGATTTATTACCTGAGTAAACATTGTAAACATGAGTTTATGGTCTCAATCGCTAGTTTCAAGTCTTCTTCAACACAGCATGATGTTCATTTAGTAAATTACAGTCCCATTTAGAGTAAAACGGACTAAAGTAGGGTATGCTTTAGGGCGTAACTACCATTGTTTTTGACAGGTCGCTACCACAGCATTGTCCATACTGGGTGTTGTCCGCGTTTTCTTTTGTCCGTGTCTTAGAACTTTTAACCCTTTCACACTCGCTTAAAAATGTCTTATTCAGTGTTTGATCGTACTTAGCTCCACCCTCTCGTGTCACTTCTAGTTGCAAAAGAGCAAGATGGCAACAGCCAAATACCAAGATGACGACGGCCGAAAACCAAGATGGTGACGGCCAAAAACCGAGATGTCAATGGCCAAAAACCAAGATGGCGACAGCCAAAATGCCAAACTTGAGGCATCAAAACAGCAGTCCACAAACCAATGGGTGACATCATGGTGATTACATCCAATTCTTATATACAGTCTATGCACTGCAGAGGCAGAGATATCCTGACGTTTAGTCCCTCAAGCCCCAAAAACATCCACAATGCAACTAAATGGCACCTTTCATTAGATCTTCCACCCTCATCCTTTAAACTCCATAGCCCCAGTAGGATTGAAAACAGCTGAATTTCACAATTCATTCCAATGGAATAACCACGATCAGAGGATTCGCTCGAGGAGGTGAAATGAATATGTGCACATGTTCCAAGTATTGTTCAACTTTGGTGAATTTTGACACACAAATCTGTGCCATCAACCAACAGCAAGCATTCTTTGCAATGCTGACCTTTGAGGAGATGGAGAGCTGAACTTGCTAACTGACCGTTAGCAAGCTTATTAGCTCTGAGAGCTTTATTTTCCCTCCTCAGTCATTTCTCATTGAACCATATAAATAAAATTTACCGACTGTTCTTAAACTAGACTGTTAACTGAAAATAGTTCATATCATTTAGACCCCGCAGGAATTCAACAAGTAAGAACCCGCCATCACACTATCCCTGTTGATCATTCAACCACACTGAGTAAGCTATCAGTCATGCAGTCGCCTTATAGACAACTTAATAAATAGTAACACAGATACGAGATTCCTGCATGGTGGGTTTCCAATTACAGCCATAGTTTTAATGAAGTCTCTACTTGGTGTGATGCTTCAAAGACTTTGTGGAGTGAGTTAGCAACATGAGGGCCAATTAACGGAGAGGACTGAGCACCTGCTGCTGCACAACCTGCACTTTCACCAGCAGGACTCTGCTGAGCACAGTCAGCAGACACCTCATCAAGGCATCTCTTAAGAGCTCGAAATGCAATTTTATGGCACGTTAAAGGCCCAACACAGTCGGGCGCACATTAGGCTCTGCCATTTGTGAACTATGCAACCATAAAATGAGTTAGTTAAGGATTCTCCCACCTCTGCACCTAAATAATCACTGACTAAAAAACAAATGTGTAACAAATATGCTAGAACCAAATTGATAAATACCTACGAGATTTCACAAGAACTGTAGATAATTGTATTGAATGGTTGTGATTGAAATAGAAAAAACACACTTTTAATGACAAAATCCAAACCTAAGTCTTTTTCATTATTATCAGAAACATATATTCAAAGTTAATAGATGACAAAAATTAAATGACAAATGTCAGTTAGGTATTAGGGGTGTAACGATCCATCGATCTGATCAATGATCAACGAACCAATATCATTGATGCAAAGTGAAAACATGGATACATATTATCATTTGTAAGATGTGCCTTTATTTTGAAATTCCCAGGGCATGTCTGTTTTACCATTTCCATCCCCAAGGGCACCTCATTCCTAAACATCCAAACAGTGCTAGCGGCGTTAGCGAGCGGCATTAGCGAGCAGGGTTAGTAAGCTGTGCTAGCGGCGTGACGTTAGTGAGTGTGTGGTTGGCCGAGATAGAAAGGGGGGGAGAGCATGTGTGTGACAGTGAGCATCAGTAGCGTTATTGCTGTGAACCTAGCAGTGCAATGTCAGTAAGTTACAGTTTATTTGTTGGTGAATAGATGCTACAACTCCTCAAGACCCAAGCCAAGTTCCTGTCTTGCTTACTACTGTACCTGCTGGTTAAAATTAAGGGAGTTATGGTGCCTTCAAATGCGGTTGTGTTTACGAGTTGGTCCCATATGAACGCCCCCCTCATGTCGTATTCACGACCTTGGAAGTGGAAAGTTTCTGAAATTTCCTAATTCTTGACTTGTGACGTGTTTTTTCATGTTGACAGAAACGGCAGAAGTTATTTTTTCAGTACATAATAAGTTAATATTTTGTAATTTTATCAGTATATTGTTTTTCTTTGTAATTTTATAATGTGTCTGAGGAAAATGTTGATATTCCCAACGGCCTTATCTTTTTCCTCTGTCATTATGCCTTTGCATTTCTTGCATAATTACACGCTTGCTAGCTTGTTAAATTGTTAGCCTCTGTCGCTGTTCGTTCTCAACAACAATGGCGGCTCCTGAAGAGGTTAGCGTAGATGCTGCAATAGCATCAGTTATATCAGAACTGGAGAGTATTTCTTCATCGAAAGAAGAGCAAAGAACGACACTGAAGGCAATGTTTGACTGACAGATTGGTTCATCCAATCACCTGCCAAGTACTTTTTTAAAGTGCCTGCCCTTTTCCAAACAGTTTCCAATGACAGCTTCTCAGATGGTTCTGAGTAACCATCTGGTGGGTCAGGTTAACCCCTTAAGGCCTTTCCTTAAATGATAAATGGCAACTTTGTGTTGTGAATGATGAATATAAGATGGGGAAAATTATGAAACATGACTCCTTTTTCACTATATCACGACTGTTTTAATCAAATCTAAATTAATCAAATCACTTGGTAATTTATCACTCTATTTTTCCATTTCACATCCATTTTTACTGCTTCATTTTTCAATTCACATGGATTTTCATCACCTCCATTTTTATCAATTAATTTGTGTTACCTTTACCCCATATATTATACATATATATGTGTGCAAATGTGTTTTAAACAGAAGATGTATAATATAAACTTTAAATTAGAAGAACTTTTAACAAGGGAAGTTTAAGAAGAGGAAGTTTCTTTCCAATTAAAAAAAATAGTACAGCAAAAATAATTTAAAAAGCTATTATGGCTGATGCTGGAAATAGAGTTTTCATCAATTATATCGCCCTTGCTAGTAATGTGTGGACCAGACAATGCAAACACATACACACACACACACACACACACACACACACACACACACACACACACACACAGCACACACAGTATAATAAACTTCCAACTACACTTCTTGCTGAGCTCTACAGTATAAAGCTGAATAATAGACTAAGTTTTGCATCCAGTCCTGAAGCTGTGTGCCAAGCAGTCAGGTAAAACCACTGCTGGTCACTTGGCGGCGGGCATCACGGAATACCCTTGAGGACTTGGCAACCAATCAGAGCATGGCAGTGCTTTCTGCATGGGCCCGACTCCCACTCGCAAGGCGATGGATAAAAATAAAACAGGACGTGTCATGCCTTGCCTTCGCACGACACCGGGATGAGAGCAGGGCACGCTGGAGAGAGGCAGATATCTAATATTTATCAATGACTGAAGGAACAGAGAAAAAGAAGAGGTTATTTATGATAGTCCTAGCTGAGGAGGGAGAGAACAGAGACCTGAACAAGATACAGAACAGTGGGAGAGATATTATGGACTCGTGCATCTGTGTACTTGTTTATTCATAGTCACAGCAGCTGGCATTCAGAACCCAACAGGAGAAAGCCAAACAGCAGATGGCCTCCAAATGAATTTCCTTCAGTCGAAGTTAACGAATTACACACGCATTAACAAATCAAAAGGAACTGCCAACGTTAGAGCAGTGAAAAAACGTTCTAGTTTCAATGCCATTTTGATACCAACTATACATGGATGTTGCACAAACTTTAACTATTTGCATCTGAGTTACATCATTCAATACTGCATTAGAAATTACAAATTTGAGGGTCAGGTGCCTTGCTCATGGGCTGCTCCACAGACAGAATTAGCATCATGTCATAGTTTACTTCACCCATGCACCTCATTTGAAGATGTTTAACCCAACAGTAAAAGGTCTAACAAATGGTTGGGTCCCAGGATGTACCTCAAATGAGAGAAAGAATCAAGATGTTGCATTTTTCATACCAACAAACCCTAAAACTGAGCGATGATGAGCTCTCTGGATTCAACCATTAGATGTGAGGCTGCCTCAGGCAAACTGTGGCACCCAGCTACATCACCACATACCCAGAATAATGTGTGAAGCAAACACATAACTGGCTAGAATAAGTTGCAGCTGTGTGCTTCCCTGTTACGTGTTTTTATGAGTGCAGAATTATCCAACCCTCATGTTGTCTATCTGGAAGTAAACTATGACATCCTGTACTCTTTGCTTGTAACCTCCCTGTTTCATGACGTTGTTAAAATAATGAAATTACATAGGCCAGGTTTTGTTAAGCCAAGCTCTCTCCTGAATGGTTTTACATGAGTGGATCTGCGTTTTTACCATGCTAGGTAAATGAGTCAGTGATGCATGACGTTTTAAAAAAAGGACAATTTTAATGAACACTGTTTATTTGTCGGTGAGAAGATATCTTAATGTTTAAGCTCACATCAGGCTTTTGGTTAATAAGGTCAAGTCTTTAATCATCTGTTGCTGTTACAGCATATAGAGTATAACCATTAAAACCTTTCCAGTATATCTTCATGTGTGTCAAGTTTAAAAAAACACACAGGTGCTTTCATTTAATTTGTCTGATTAGACCTCTCCTGAGGAATGTGTGGGTGTGTGCAGACTGTGTTTGATTGACATCTCCCTGCAAATGTTAGGGCAGGTCTCTATTATTCTTGTTAATAGAGTAGCGCAGGAATGAGCCCTGATACCCGGCAATGAGTTAGCATTTTAGCCCTTCTGGTTCCCTCGTCTGGAAGTCAATGGGTATTTTGAATGGGTTTTTAGTTAGATGCGTGAAATAAGGTCTGTGGTTTACAAAAGCCTAAGAGATTTTAACGTTTTGTTCTACAATATAAGATTTGTCAGTTAATCTCCCACTTGTGGATTTTGAAGCCTTTATGTGATGCTAACAAGTGGCTAAATGAGACTACTAAACAAAAATAATGTGTAAGTATCATAAACGTTTGTTTGCCACAGAGCTTATTTTCTGCAATAATCCACAACCCAATGGAAAAATCCTATTGTCTCTTTGTCGAGGGAACCCAGGGCGATGCTAACTTCCGGGTTGGCCAACAAAAATATACCCGTGCACCACTCTATAGAGAAAGTTTAGTAATGTCACGTAACGTCCAGCATAGCTCCATCCACCCCACAACTGTAGGCGAGGTCTAATCAGCCAGAATTGAAAACACCTGTGTGAGTGTACCAGGCATTTAATGTCTGTTTAAAACAAGATAGAACCACCTTTATTTGATTTTAAAAAAGAAAATGGTCACTAACATGTTATGTGAATAGCTTCACAAAAAAAAAACTCCCTTCCTGACCAAATACTTTATAACCTTTAGCCTAGACACTGGTCTCAACAATTCACCAAAACAAGATTAGTATAGTAACTCTTATCATATGAACATAACGCAGCTCACCAATCAGTCTCGTCGAGCTCAAAGAGGTCTGGAGACATAGACCCTTCAAGCTGTGATGCTCTACCATGTTCACAAAGATAATTCACATTCACAGGCCGTAGTCAAGCACAAACATTAGGTAGAAAACAGGTGAAGAGCCAATGTTGTTAGACCAGTACAATTAAACTGGTAAATGGCAAATAGCAGGCCCTCTTCCTCAACTGTGTGCTGTCCTACTAGCTTCACTCTGTTTTATGCTAGTGGAAAAACTGTTAGATGGATTGCAATGAAATTTGGTACACATTTCCAGGATATGAGATGGTGATGAATCAAAATAACTTTGGGATCCCCCCATGTTTCATCTAGTATCAACATCCGGTCAAAATTTGTCAGATCACATGGACTTCACCTGCAGAAAAATTTACAATATGAACTCTACCAGGACCGTCCATTTACCAATACCTCTGAATAATGGATGAACATGCTTTCAAACTCAACAAAAGGCTGAGTCTCCCGTGCACACATACTGTAAAGCACTCAGAAAGCCATTTCAGCCATTATGCAGTCTAATGAGGCATTTGATGTTACTAAAAGCAATAGCAACACACACACACACACACACACACACACACACACACACACACACACACACACACACACACACACACACACACACACACACACACACACACACAAATACATACAGTACACAGCAAAAGCACAATGACATATCCACCAAGGTGTGACACCGGTTTTGAAATATATGACTCTCTCTGGTGGTTGAGATTGCCTTGGGTAAGGAGATAGAAGTCATATGTCTACTGTTTGAGGCCAGGGGCTTGAGACAGACCAACTTGACGTTTTAATGTTTAAATTAGATTCCATTCTCGCGAGGCAGAGGGCAGCTGGAGGAATGAAGACAGCATCCTCTCAAAGAAAGAGGCCACTGCTTCCATTTCCAGTCTTCCACACATACAGTGTGTTGCACTACTAATATTCACAGATATGCTCATGTTTGCTATTTCACAAAGCAAATGCAAAATATCTAATAAGTGTGATTATTGTTTAGGCCACCAAGTAAATTGATCACAAGCTGACATAGGTCACGATCTGGGTGGCTACCACCTTGGCTAACATTTTCTTTGGGGAAACCCAGCCATTGGATGTTAGAGAGCCCAACAACAATCTGAACATTTTCACTGTAGCTGGACTGTAAGCCAGCACAATGCTACTGGAGATTTCTGAGGTAGAAGAAGAAGAAGAAATATCCAAATATTATTACTTAATCAACAAGTCATGACCGAGTATACGGCTGGACCGTGTATGGTCAGTCTGTGAATTAGTGGCTAAATTGTTACACAAATAGTCAGTGGTCGTGTCTATAATGTTAAATCCAGTAATGGTACATGTCCACAGCCTCTATCCTTGCCACGTTTCCCATTCTTGTCTTTGTAAGAAGCGTGGCTTCTGGTAGCATGGCAGCGTGACTGGAGCGACGGGGCATCACGCTTGCCACTCCTCATTTGTGTAAAGTTGAGGTTTAGGCTACTTTATGCAAATCAGGGGTGTTCGGCGGCGGCGCAACTCGCCACCTCTGGAAGCTCCCGAGAAACTTTAAACTAAACATTGTCGATCCAAAATAAAGACAGATTTAGCAACTGTATGGCTTATTTCTTACATAAAATGTTTTCAGGAACACATAACGGTGATCTATTTTCGTGATATAAGAGAAGAAAGTTTCCAAACGAGCCGCCATGTTGGTTCTGGTTTGAAAGCTGGGAGCAGCAGCCCACGAGCAAAGAGCGCATATTGATCCAAGTTTGCCACGAGGGAAAGCGTTCGTCCAATCAAGTGCCTAGTGGCAGCCCATCAAGGGTCCAATGCTGGGAAGTGAGGAGATCACTCGCGAAGGTGAGTGGAGCTGCTGCCACGCCCCCCTGAAAATGTAAACAAAGGACTGTTCCCGCCTTTTCATTTTGAAAGAGCAACGGAAATTCTAACACTTGGCCGACCAATCGTCTAACTTCATCACTCAGTCAGTCACTCAGTGACAAACTTTTGAGTTGTAGGGTTGGCCCTCTGCGGCGCAGCCAAAAATAATTATAATGCCATCTAAAACCCTAATCTAACATCCTCCGTTCCCCTTATTATGGTCCTAATATACTTTCAGAGTGGGCAGCTTAATCTGCACAGGGCTACGGATTCATTTTCATTGTTTTTTGGTCTCTCTATTCAGTATTTCTAGCTGTTGCTTCTACATCACCAGACATCAATACCTCTTAATTAAACATTGATACAATAAATACACCAAATTACCTTCATTCATTTAAATGAAAACTTGTATATGTATTCTGTGTGGACCAGACATCATATTTCCAGCTCAGACTATTTCCATATTCCCCTCAGGAGTAACACTAAATAATGCATAAATCTATTTGGTGCACAAAACAATTAAGTCAATTCTGCTAATTAAACACAAACAGGAGTATATTCTAAATGACTAACATGGAAACACATGTTGGTTTTTTTCTAGCAACATAATATATTTTTTTTTCAAGTTGCATTTACGGAACACTAATTTAATTGTACATCAATAACACAGTCAGCAATAGTATAGAGTGGTGCAGGGATGATGTACTTTTGTAGGCCAACCAGGAAGTTAGCATTGCCCTGGTTCCCTCAACAAAAAGCCAATGGGATTGTTCCATTGGGTTTTGGATTATTGCAGAAAATAAGCTCTTTGGCAAACAAATGTTTATGATATTTACAAGTTTTGTTCCGTAAGATAATCTTCACAAATGACCACTTTTATGATTTTTGAAGTGTACATGCAATCGCCAAGTAAAACGCTAATTTTAGGCTATAAAGAAACTACACCACGGTCGCATGAGCGCAAGTATACACAACGAAGCTGTAAAGGCGGACGAGTCGGCGTGACGACGTTTAGTAGTTTCATTTAGCCACTTGTTAGCATCCACCTTTTTGAAGATACATAAAGGCTTCAAAATTCACGTGAGGGGGATTTATTGATGTATTTTATAACGTAGAAGAAAAAGTTAAAATCTCTTCAGCTTGTGTTAACCACAGACCTTATTTCAGGCATCTAACTAAAAACCCATTCAATAAACCCATTAACTTCCAGACGAGGGGACCGGAAGCGCTAAAATGCTAACTCATTTCCAGGTTTTAGTACTCGTTCACGCATCGCTCTATAGAGAGCTGCTTGAAATGTGCAACAGACCAATATGCAGCAAGACAGTGAGAGGAACAAGAAAGTTTCCCATGATTTTTCATAAAACGATGTATTTTAAGAAGTTTAAGAAGAATATTCTACATGAAAAAAAAAATCAAAGAATACAGTATAGACCAAAGACACTTATTGCACAACTAAAGGTAGTATAGGATGAAGAACCATTTAAAACAAAAGTACCCTGTAGCTACGTCTGGAAGTGGGAGTAAATTGTCTACGGACCTGATGACTGAATGTCCTGACAAAACCTGTGTAGTTTTCAGCTGAGAGGAAAATGACTCAGAGTTCTCATCTCACTACTAAAGTTGCTGGTATTTTGTTCAGTGCCAAACACTGTGTAGACCGGACTGTGATAAATGAAACCAACCGTAATATTCTACACTCTTTGTCTACTGTTAATTAACTGAAATGTCATTATCCAGGTGTCAATAAAGCAATTTCCTTGGCTGTTAAAACAAACAAGGGGCAGCAAAGGGTTATGTTGGGCTAATATTGACCAAAGCGTAGTTGTGGTAACAATGAGGTTAGATTCAGTTTTTATCCTTTGGTGTGATCATGATGATTTCTTTAACCCTCTGAGCCATCTAATCATTCATCACTAGAATTCTACTTAATTGATTTGTAAATCAAGCTTATTTACACTGTGCCAGTTAATGGTAAGAATGAGTCCATGTGTAGCACGGTAAGCTATTTAATCTTCTAGTAGGAGTACTAAACAACATGGTCATTGACCCACTGACTGACGATTAAGACATTTTTTGATACTAGGAGAAGGCTGAAAGACAACAGAACCTTTAAGCCTTCAAGTTCCCATTGCTTATAGAAACTCAGCAACATGGGCACGCCACTGAAGTCTTCAAGCCGGTTATCTTGACCCTGGCAAACGGCCAACAAATATTCTGCTTTTGAGCACAACGTGAAACCAGCAGATCAGCCTGACTTGGCCTCAGCTTTTGTTCGCATGCACCACTTTAGGCAAGAAGGATTATTTTCAGCCAATTCTAATTTTAAAAAAACAACCTCAAAATGAGGATCTAATATAAAACACCAGTGGTGCATTACATTAGAAGGTATAGTCCGTGCTCCACAGGTTAACAAAAGGGTCCCTCCTCTGCTAAACAACTGGACATGCTACCTTCCCTCTGAAATTGGCATTCAAAAATCCTGACAGCAAATAAATGTTATCAAAGGTTTGTTTACACATGTGTACTGTATATCATGTGCATTCTTCTAATTATAGCCAGTTGAGAAATTCACAAAAAGAAAACTGTTAATTTATAAGTAAATCAATTCAATTATAAATGTAAGCATTAATCGACTGGGACTTTAAGCTGCAGTAGGATTAGAATATTTTTGGCATCATTGGGCAAAGATTCCATAATAACCTTTCAGCATATTGTAATTCAAGAGTTCTGAGAGAAAACTAGACTTCTGCACCTCCTCATGATTCTGTTTTCAGGCTTTAGAAAATCTAGCCCGCGACGGGAGACTTTGAACAATCACAGGTCATTTCAGAGAGAGAGCGTTCCTATTGGCTGTTCATTCAAAGGAGGCATCTGTCAATCGCTCGTGAACTCCGATCAAACAGTTTCAAACATTTACACTAGGCAGCTTTGATCAAATATGAATCAATATTCTGTTACTGTAATGCCTATTTCTTGCATTAAATGCTTTCAGAAACATCTTGTAGTGTACTGTTTGGCTGTCAAATTAAAAAGTTTGCTCCGGCTAGTGGGCGGTTCTTGGTATTTCCTCAACTGATCTCAACATGGCAGCCGGGTCACAAACAGTAACTTTGTAATATTGATTCATATTTGATCAGCGCTGCCTAGTTTGACCGCTTGATCGGAATTTGCGAGTGATTGACAGCTGCTCAGAGACGGCAAGGCTCCAGCTCGGCTCTGATTGGTTGTATCTTGCAGATGCCATTAGGAGCACCAGAAGACACCGAAGGAAACAGAGGAACATGATTTTTTTCATATTACCTGTTTCATGCAATACTCAGGCTATGGTGACCGTTTTATAAAAATATATTGTAATCACATTTGCTCCAACCAGCATACTCCAGCGTTAAACAATGATGTGTAGCCAAATCTAGTTTTGCAGAGAAGCTGCAACATACTTACACATTGGCATGGAACCAGTAGTCTATAACAAAATACAGCTTTGATATTCAGATCGAACAGTCACAATGGGCCCAGCAAAGAAATGCTGACTCAAGGCTGATCTCACGCTATGAATTTCTAGCTTGTTTACCTTTAGATCTTTGTTCTACAGTAGAAACAAAACAAGCATTGTGTTTGGGATCAAGGCTTGCCTTTGCTCCGAGGCTAAACTATCCCACAGCTACAGGACTGTGTGGGACAAAGTACTCTAAATCTAAACAGGCATCGGCTCCTAAAGAATCATTCAGGCTCCAGGAAGAAAAATAGACAAAAAGATGAAAAACAGGGCCTGGAGATGCCTTCCTATCCATCTATATTCATGCTGACAGGATACGCAGTATAAAGGGCTGAGGAAAGACAGAAATACATCTGATTAAAAAGAAAACTGCTTTTAAAAATAGCCGTCACTGACATCATATGTGGTCCTTAGGCTACAGTGCTGCAGCCCCACGGCATCTGCCACCTGTTCCTCTGCAAGTTGTCTGCTAGTGATTCATCCCTTTGTCCACTGAGTAAGATAAAACACTCCCTACTATGTTAAACTGGAGTGATGAATGTTCAGCTTCCCTCCACTCCATAAATCCCTGCAGGAGCTTCTGCATGGTGCTCACACTGGCATCTCAATGAGACGATCTATTCTTACAGTCACATCTACGGCATTGAACAGTGCAGATTCTAAACATTGATTAATATTTTTAAAAATCACACTACTAATCAAAATAAATAAAAACCTACTAAACATTAGGGGTGGGGAAATTAATCGATTCATCAATGTATCGCGATTTTGAAATAGATTTTTTTAATGCCAGAATCGATATATTTGCTTCATTTGAGTCTATGCGGAGGTAGAAGGAAGTTATCGCTTTTATTGTTGTAGTCTGAGTAACGTGACGTCATATCCGTTCCGTATCCTTCAACCAAAACAAACCCCAACAAGCCGAAACAACAAAGCGGAAAACAGCGGAAGGTCAGCGTGGATACGACCTCCACCCTCACATTTTAAATCCAAAGTGCTAAACACTACACATCCAGTAAAGTATGGAAACACTTTGGGTTTCACACATTGACAGGAAAAGCAGAGCTAGACATCACGGCTAAAGCTGCATGCTAACTCTGTCATGGACAGGAAACGTTATCGTATTGCAGTAACGTGCGGTCAAGCCAGCCGTCACTCTCATCTCCGTGGTCAAATCGGCCGACGCTACAACTGTAGAGCACCCATATACTGACATTTATGTTAAATGCATTCAAATGGCCCCGATGGAGCTGACCATGGATGTATAAAGAGAATGGAGCTGACGGCAGAGCTAGCAACGGACTTGGAGAAGTTAACGTTAATGTGTATACTTCACGTGTGACTACGTCCGGTGTTCAAAATAAGGTGTTAACAAAGGGAACTGTATATACAAAATACATACAATATATGTAAATAAGATTAATTGGATTATATTCACCAGAAGTATAACACATTACATGTCCCTTATAAATTCTAAATGAAATACCACTAATTAGTGAGGGAAATGTCTTTATTCTTTGATTTTTGGGTTGCTGGCTGATATTTGACTTCAGGACATCTCTGACTACATACATGCTGAACATCAAACATTTTAATGTATTAATTTAGATGTTTTCCAAAGTAAAAATTCCTAGAAGTGTAAGTGTGGTATGTATCGTCCCAGCCCTACTAAACATTGTAGCATTTTAAGGCTACAGCAGGCTGCATTCGGGCTGAAGCAGCCCCATGACGAGGGCTCATCTGGGGAGCTGGAGAAAGGGTAAACACTGATGGAGACCTGCTGAACTCAGTGAAGTGTCTCATCCCATGCTGGGTAAATGACAGCCTTCCTGCACAGCGGGGATTTTATTCACAGAGCCGTTCTGTTTGAGCAACTGGGATTATGTTTAAATGGTATTCTCTGTCTCTCTCCTTCAAAAGAGCTCCCATTAAGCGAGAGCCCAATCTATTTCTAAGAAACAATTTAGAGAGAATGGTCTGCAAATAGTCTCTCCGCCTGAATGATGTGAGGTACTTTAAAAGTTCCTGTTCCTCAAGTTTTCCTATAACATTTATTCTAACAAAGCTAGGTAAGAAGTTACATTTGTAATAAGACCGGTACCCACTCTCACCATTTTATTCTTGCCCTTTGTGAAATTGTGTCATCAGATATTGCTTCCAAAATCTTTTCACTGGCACTCAGGCGGGCGGATCTGATTCAGACAGTTTCTCTACATCACTGCATGGGCAGCAGACAGATTTGCAATCCTGTTTTATTCTGGGCAGAGAGTATAAGTGAGGCTGTGCTCTCCCATGGGCCTTTGGGAACACGCCCACTCAGCTGCCTGTGCAGCATATGTAGAGGTACCGTCGCTCTGCTTGGTATTCCTTGGCTGCAGACCAGCTCCTGCAGGACTGAAAGCACCTCTTAATAAGTCGGAAAATGTTACAATTTATTAAAAAAAAAAAAAGAAAAAAACTACAGTTATCAATATTATTTTTAGGCCCCTTGATTTTTCTACATATCTTCAGGGATCTGCAATATATACACTGTGAAATGTGTCGCAGCAGAAACATGCACCTTAGCAGATGAGGATTAAAGTTCTAGTCTTGTCCCAAGTTAAAGTCCCCCTCCAACCAGTGTTACTTCCTGTTTTTTGCAGTTTCAGAACGTTTTGGAGGTGCACCGTCCACCTGCGTCAGCCGCAATCGCCTCAGCTCCCAGCACTGACACCGTACCGGTTTGATACATTCTCGAACCGGACTTTTGGCACGGACATGTTAGAGGCCGGGAAACCTCCAAAACATCCCGAAACTGCAACGGTGTGAGGCATCAGCTGCTTACCATTAATTTATCTCCAGCAGGAGGCGGTAAAGAAGAGAGCGAGTGAGGGGAAACAGTCAGTGTGTTGTGCTAATTCTGCCGGTGGGATTCCGTGTAATCCACTGCCTGTTCTCGGCACACACAAATACCATAGTGAAAATAAACAACACACTAAACGACGGTGGAGGAAACCAAAAAAATAAAATGAAAACCCTCAGTTAGCTAATACAACAAGTTGGGCTAGCTATCTACACCTAACTAAATAAGCTAGCTAACTAGCTACTGATAGACAGATAAACAGATTTATCGGTTTGCTGCTCAGACGAAAAGGAGCATGAGTGCATCTGTGCATTTGGAGGATGATGTATGACCTGCAGCTTCTACTATAGCCAAACATCATATTCCTGTTTTTTTCCCGTCTTTTTTTTTTAACTCTGAGCACAAAATTAAGTTATCTGTCAAAAAAAAATGGTAAACAGTGTGGCTAATCAACATTGTCAGGAAATGACTCAAATAAATATGAAAAATCATAGTAATGCCAAAAGACACTAAAGGGGGGCTTTAAGTGCAAAAGTATATGATTTTTGTGAAGGAATTCTGTGTTGGAAGTAGAAACAAGATTCATAGTCTACAGCCATGCTAGCTGTTCTGTGAGGCTGTACTTAGGCACAGCGGTGCTTTCAGCTAAACCACAATGTCTGCAGGGAATAACCACAGTCTGCAGGATTCATCTTCTGGTGTTGACCATGAAGGTTTTTCTGCAAAATGTCATGGCAATTCATCCACTGGTTGTTTCATTAAAAGCCAAAAACATCATCTTCATGGTGGCACTACAGGAAAAGTCAGGGGATCACCAAAGTCATTAGGATTAAGCCTAAGAGGACCATGCATGTCAGTACAAAATCTCATGGCAATCCATCCAATGGTTGTTAAGATATTTCAGTCTGGACCGAAGTGGTGGAGTGACTGACAGAACAACATTGCCATCCCTTGTGCCACGCCTCTAGCGTTGTTATATACTGTTTAGTATATAAAAATGCCCAGTGTGCGAAGCTAAGAAAAGAACACACATGCTCTAAGACATGTGTTCTTGCCCCAAAGCCTTGGATTGAGGGACTAGCCTGGCACGTTGCTGGGATTGATGTCTTTTGATCAATTATACCCATTAGCGGGCAGCTGAGCCGATCAATAGCAGATCAAAGCTGTCAGGAAGTCGTTTCCTCCAATCCATCAGAGAAGAAGAACACTTGCCGGGAAGATGCAATGGGATGTGAAATGAAAGAGATGACCAGTTATCTTTAGATGAAGCTAGATTATCAAATATTACAGCAGCAGGGCTGCTGCTTCTGGACTCCCAGAGACTTCAAGCTTCAAGTCAATATCGACAGACTATCTTTAATCCCTTTTTCAAGGAAAATCCTTCAAGCTGAAGATCTGGAAACTATTTCCTCCACAGCTTGTTGGCTTTGCCACAGGATTCAGTTGAAGTGGAATGTAAGGATGTCGGGACAAGCAGACCCCCATAAGAACAGATATTATGAAGGTATAACTGAGATTCAAACCTGTACGTATTTGTCAGTAGCAACAGTGTTTTAGTTAAAAAACGGTTCCTCATTGCTGAAGATGAGCTGGTGAGGTTCAGCAGAAGAGAGCTCACCAGACAAGCCCTGTGACCTGCCCCACTCTGTTCTAACCTGCAGCCAATTGCACTCATCTGCTCCACCCTTCACACACCTCAGGCTCTCTACACAAACAGCATTACATGCTCTTGCACAACAAGGAATAATTTTGTTTTGACTAATTTTCAGGATGTGTTGTGGTTTTGCTGTTTTCTAGAATAGAATTTCTAAATCCCCATGGCAATTCTGTTGAAATGTGTTGTGTCTTGGGTGTGGCATCATATTATCCATAATATGGTTCATTCACCACACAGCAACACACCAAGCTCATGTGGGGTACTGCACCAGTGAAATCATGCATCTACTCAATTGACCGATCCTAAGTCCCGTCCCCCTTAGTTACTGTTGCTAGGTCAGACAGCTTGACACAAAGAAACATGGCGACGCTGGTTCCGTGTAGCCAGGTGCTGCCGTGTGTATTAGATAGTTTCTGGGCGCAAGGCAATATAGCTTCAAGGACTAAAGTATGCAATGGAAGGATATATTCACAATGATAAGCTTTACTCAGGTAACTTTTCCCGTCGGAATGCTTGACGTCATGTATATCAAAATAAATGACACCAAAAGTTACTTTGGGGTGGCACGTAGCCTTACACATACAACACAAACAAAGGAACGAAATCAAACAAAATCATGCAGGTTCACCAAAAACTTCTTCAGCTCAGACTCCAGTGGGGCCCTCCGGCAGCAACAAGACAGACTAGGTCCTCGCTGGGAGCCAACACCAACACCGTGCTGCTGGAGGCCTATAGGCCATATTGCTGGGCCCGCTGGAGGGAAGGGAGGCGCAGGAGAACCAGTAATAAAGTTGACCTTTGACCTTTGACACATCAAGTTAATCTGCTATGAATCAGTCACTTCATTCAGGGAGCAACAAACCATTCCTGCTGCTGCTAAGCTTAGCTTATTGGCCAGCTAGCTAGCTGGCGAGCATGGAGAAATGTTTGAGTCAGTCCACATCATCAAGTGACGTTAAGCCCACACTAGCTAAATTGAGAAAATATGACTACAGTTATATCAAGTGTCATATGTATTCAGGTGCTTGCAAACGAAGTCATGAAGCCAGCCAAGCTAAAGCGACATCTGATTACAAAGCACCCAGATTACCGGGGCAAAACAAAGTGGAACTGTATCTATGAAATCTGTTTCTGTTTATCACTATCAAAAATGTCTGAAGTATTTAGGTTGAAAAGTTTTAGAATACAAATAGTTCCAAATGCCCTCTAAGAATACAAATAGTAGTAAGCATATGCATATGCATATGGTGTTACGATTATGAGGAGGTCTTTGTTAAATGTTCTCCCCTTTAAGGGGTGCCTGGGCCCAAAAAGTTTGAGAACCCCTGATGTAGCCTACCTTCACTGATATGATGTTATCTCAAGTTATTATTGTCCACTTGGTTAATTTCATGTGCACCATCAATGGTTTAGGTAAGTTTCATTCATTATCTTTCTCTGATAACTAATACCACCAATACACTAACCAATTGTGTGACACTGACTGATCCTACACTCCTGACTATTGGTCAAATATAAATATTTAAGTTCATATCTGTTCATACACTCAGTTAAAAGGCCGAGGTAAGGCTGTCATTTGGAAGTCCTTTATATGAGATGTGAAGGTAAGTGGCATCTTCTCTGCTTTTGTTTGCACTTCATTTATGATAATGACCCACAGAGCGCTGCAGTAAAGAAAAGCATTGAATTCTTGGGTTTTCAGGAAGAAGATTTCTGAATGGTGAAATGACTTTTGATCGTCAAGCTGGAGGCGTTTTACATAAGCCGAGGTGAAGATATCAGGGCAGGGGTGAAATTCAACAGATTTTGAATTATTCTTACTTATTCGACTGGCAGTTATTTTTTTACATTTATAAAAGATTTAATAACACATCAGGATAAATATAGATGACTACTTAATGGCTTGTGTTACAATGGAATTATTCTTTTGTCATTTTTCTAAGTTGTTGCATAGAGTTTCAAGGAGCTGGAACAGAAAAGACAAAATAAATGAAACAAAGCAACCTACATGAAAATCCCAGCAATGTTCTCAACACATTTCATCTCCATCCTCCTCTGATTCACACCAGCAAACTATTCTCATCATTGAATATTTGTCTCAGTTTCTGGGAGGAAATGGGTGCAGGCCCCACATACATTATCTGGTATCAAGTCCCGGAAGCAGTTTTTTAGAAGTCAGTTTCAAATCAAACTTGCCTATACTGAGCCAAATATACTATAGGATTATTTTGCTGCACTTCCTACTGGACTGTATTAATGGTGTATACAAATCCAGACAGAATTGTGGCTTCTGTTTGCTACAGGATTTCTGCTTATCATTGTACAATTTCTGTATAAAAGAGCTGCATGTTATTGATGTGTGCATGTGTGGGTAAATCTGTAGTATCTGCATCTGCGGTTTCACAGCCTCAGTGAGGAAATGTGTCGGCTGCACAAGCCAAAACTCAGAGTTTCATTTGCTTAGAAAGCTGTTCCCTTGAGGCGCACTGATTGATGCATTAGACAACCAACCAAACCCCACTTTGAAGCATACCGGTCCGGTGATTCAGCAGTATTTCTGAAGCCAGCTCTAGTTTGTGCGATGGCAATCTGTGTGCAGTGAAAGATGGAAGATGGCATTTTGATTCAGTGAGCAAAATCTCATGGCAGCCATGCGGATGCATCTACCAAACGTATTCCCATCTGTTTGTCTGAGGTGAAACGAAGCATGCAGCAGGGGGATTACCTCCAAACAATTAGCTTTTACAAAAGCACCATGCAGTATTGCTCCTTTGAAAAACGTGCCTATGGCAAAAACATCTATGACCCAATAAAACGCAGTAATCTGAGGTGTTCAAACAATGACCTGGTTGAATGCTCTGAGGCTGGAACTTGCAAAATGCTGTTTCCACCGCGAGCGTGGGCACACAGACTTGGAAACAGCTGATTGGCCTGCTTTAAGCCTTCAGCTTTGTCAAGGAAATCTTTAGCCAGCCTCCTTTGTACAGGCAGTGTAGAAAACACCCAAAGAAGTATGCAGGAGGAGAGACTTCCTGACAGCTCATTTAACATTCTGCCTGCTTCCACCCACTTTCTCTGGAGCCCCCACCTCTCTGACGTTAGCTCATTCTTTTATGAAAAACAGAACATCATGCCATCTTTCCCTTTATAGACACACATTTTTCAGACACTTCCACCATTACGGGGCTTCACTGACTGTACACAGGAACCCGGAGAGAACAAGTGGTCTCTTCACCGCAGCCTCTGTGCTCATGCCCCCGTTCCTGACATACTTGAGTCCAGTCGTGTACATTAATAAATGATAGTGGCAGAGCTGACGGGATTCACGCCCGCCTGGGCACCAGCTGCAATTATAGCAGACATGTCAGAGAGACACAGCTCCACCGGAGACAACCCAATCAAATACGAGGCTGGCGCTGCCGCTGTCTGGATGAGCGTCGGTTGACAAATAAAGTCCCCTCCTCGCACTGATAACAGGCACAGACTTCACTCCTCCAGACTGGCTGGGAGAGACCCGTCACCATTGCGAACCTGCAGGGTCTCCAGTGGCTTTAGAGTTCAAGACATTTTCCCAAACAAGCTACAGAATGAGGCCAACCACTGCATCTTACTTTCTAAAACCCTACAAACCTCCTTGATTATATTAGGCCAAAGGTTAATCTTGCCGATAAAACTTTACAGCAGTCATCATAATTACCATGCAGTGGTGATGTCAGCAGTAATTATGGGAAATGCTGATTGTGTGATCTGTGATCATTAGAGCAATACACAAAGACATTCTGCAATTCTGTAGTGCGTGGTATAATATATCACAAAAGGGCAGACAGACAGACAGAAACCCATTAATAGATGTCCACGTCAATTTTCTTTTGCCAATAAAAAAAGCAGATTTTAATCAGCGATGAGTGCAAGCTATAACAAAGACTAAAGGAAGTTGCACTATTATGGAATTTAATAACATACATACGTTAATTAAAGTGGTAGGGCTGTCGAAGTTAATGCAATAATAACTTAATTAATTAATTTCTTTAAGCATATTTTTTATGCTAAATGCAGTACCTGTGAGGGTTTCTGGACAATATTTGTCATTGTTTTGTGTTTCTAATTGATTTCCAGTAATAAATATATATATACATTTGCATAAATCAAGCATCTTTGCCCACTCCCACATTGATAAGAGTATTAAATACTTGACAAATCTCCCTTGGAAGTACATTTTGAACAGTTAAAAAATGTGCAATTAATTTGCAATTAATCGCGATTAACTATGGACAATCATGCAATTAATCGTGATAAAATATTTGAATCGATTGACAGCCCTACTAAGTGGCCAAGATGAGAAAAGATTGATTGATGAGAAATGTTCCTCATTAAAAATTCAGGGCTACTGTCAGTTACAACAAATATGTTCATTTATGTCTCACACATATTTGTAATTATTCTAGATATTATAAAATGTCCTGTATTGCTGAGAAAATCTGCTCAAAAACATACCACAGAGTGAATCTGACAATCAGGTAGAAAACTTACACAAGAGAAGGAAAAGAAAGGGAGCTGCAGCAAACCTAAAAAGCATCTTAAACCTCTGCTTTAACATTACTACCCGTTGCTCATTCAGCATCTAAATGACAATAAAGACAGGTGAATATTAAATAATAAAGCTTGACATAGCACACACAATCAAAAATAGTACAATTTGTTTGCGCAATTCAATTCTGAAAACCTATAAATCCTTTTTTAATACTTTGCCTTTCAATGAATAAGAAATGATGACTCTTTATCTCTCCATCTCCCCAGTTTGGTCATTATTTATAATGTCAAAGCATTCAGCCATTTTCATGGTCTGGTGAATACAGTACACTCCCTGATATTATGTTTGTGCAGCCAAATCCCCTTTGGCTTGTTGCTTGGCACTTAATATCCTAAAACTACCCAAGAGTAAAGCCAACCAACAGGCTTACATTTGTATGTTATTATATATCTAATTTACTTTCATTTATAGATGAAAGTACTGTGAAAAGATAGAGAGGAAAGTGTCCTCATTGATCAATTGACTTGTATGTAGACATTTATTTAATTTTTATTTTATTGTTGGCCATTGGTGCTTTTTATATAATTATTATATAAACACCTATTTTTTCACATGTTTTGAGTACATAACAATCCTCATCTTTACTTGTCCAGCTTTGTTGTCCTTGCTATTTCTACGTCTGTGTAAGTACAATGAGAGAGTTGCATAAAACCGGAGTCAAATTCCTTGCACGTATGTACTTGGCAAAATAAATCTGAGTCTGATTGATTACGAATTGATATTTTTAATTAACTGATTATTGTTTCAGTACTAGTCTTAACCCTGAGCACTGCAGGGCCTCATCCGTTGTCCGCATGCATTCTGCTAAATGTGAAATTGGGAGCATTTCTATTGCATCTGCACGGCTCTCAACATGGCGACAGCTGAGCCGGCGGCTCGTAGCTAACAGTGCTAACAGTGCTATCAGTGAAAACAAAGGCAACACTGCTGACAGAGCTAACAGTGTTAACCTGGGGGGAACCGGAGGGTGGGTGCTATGCTACCGCAATGGTGCTGCTGGTCAGGACGGCGTCAACCCCTCATTCACCTGCGCCACACACACACGTGGTCTGTCGGACACTCGCCAAAGTTACCCCACGCTGACAGAGCTTGTGTGTGTGGCGGCAGTGAGCACGAAGCCACCGGAAATGCTAGAGCTGCTAACGTAGCACAAACACACACACTGTTTGTCGGACACTCGCTAAAGTTACGCCAGGCAGACAGATTATCGTTATTATATTTAATATTTTATTGTTCAACACAGGCCATTTTTGTAGAATATGACAATAGAACAGAATAGAAATAATTTTGTTTTACTTTTGTACGGCACTTTTTAGGCATACATTTTACTGGCGTCAGGTAGTCGCTTTCAGTCCAAAAACGCGAAAGCATAGCTTTGCTGCTAGGTGCTGATGTTGCCATGGAACGAACAATTGACTTTCACTTTTTGGCAGCATACGTTCTTTGACGGCGTATCAGCAGTAATCGCTGTATGAGAGCAGTGCAGAGCAGTGCAGAGCAGTGGCCAATAGCTAGCCAGTGGGGCACGCTCACATGCACTAAAAGCACTTGCAGCCGGCCCGGATATGTCAACAAAGCACAGAGAACCTCTGATTACAACACACACAGAGGGAGAGAGACTTCATTCTCTGCTCAGGTAGACATTACTCCTCTACATCTTTACATAGACAATAGTTTTTTGTTGCTATATTAATGCTCTGGATATCGTATAGTGGACCTTTAAGTTCAGTTAAAGCATCTCAGTGTTACCCCTTGTCGGGTATAGAGCAAATGTTCCATTGTACAGACATCAGACAACATATATCCACTATTATTCAGATAATACGTATGCTACGCTGTCGTAAATGGAACAATATATACTATGTAATGCATGACCCCCCACTATACTGGATGATCAATAGGACCCACTGAAGGACTGAACCATGACTAATGTGGTTCATTTGGCTGCTCAAACCTCTGAATTAGACCGTAAACAGACGTGCCCCTGTTCAAAAAGACAAAGTAAACCTAAAGATTCAAATCATGTCTCAGCCCAGCTCAGCTCAGTGTAATCTTGTGGGAAAAACAATGTTGTTGTTGCCACATTGAAAACCTCAACAAAAAAAAGGAGAAGCTTTTGAATGTGAGGGTGTGAGGATGGAGATGGAGGCAAAGACAAATCAAAGATGAGTCTCCCACAATAATGTCGCCATGCAGAGATCTAATACTCAGACAATTATTAATAGAAGAAGTCATCATGCAAAAACACAAACTTGGTCAGCCTCTGCAGGCAGCTCAGACTGGAACACCTCCAGGACAGACTGCAGCGACACAAGTTATCTCATCGCCTCTGACAACACACTGGGTGTGTCTCTCCACACAGGAATATTTACCAACTTGGATCATCCACAGCATCACACACAGGCTTCCTACATGCACACATTCAGCATTACTCATGTGAAACCCACCCTGTATAAATCATAACAGCTAGTCCGGGCTGTTTCTAACTAATAGGCAGCTTAAACCCTAACGAGGTGCACATTAAAGCTTTATTAGAGCTGTAATGTTACTGTTGAACTTAGAGAGACTGCAGGCTCCAGTGTGTGAAGCCTTACAGGCTGCTAATGTGATTAAAATCATGCCCTCCTCCTCCACACCCTCACAAACACACATTTCACCAGTGAAGACATGTTTTTATCCTCCAGTTTCAACCCAACAACTCAAACAGAGACGCATAACCTCCAGACTATAGCTGCATGTAGGTGTCTCCATCAACATGAACTTGCTGCCCGGCAGCAGGTGAACCGGGTTCAACTCCAAACATCATGAACTTCTTAAGAAGAGGATTAAAACACGTCTCACCACTTTGTTCCCCCAGAAAGACCAGTTTGAATTTTCTTAGAGGGTTTCCAAAGTCACTGCCCACGGACATGTTGAGGAGGAGGAGGAGGAGGAGGAGACACTGTGGACACCGGAGGACAGGCTGAGGACAGGCTGAGGAGACTTGTGTTGTTCCCACTCGGTGTTGGTGTTGGTCGGTGAGGATGCTGGGTGGAGCAGGCGGTTGTGTTTCCGTTCAGCCCCGCTCTCTCTCTCTGTCTGTCTCTCTGTCTCTTGGTGATGGGAGCACTCTACTGCTGCTGCTGCTGCTGCACCGGCTCGGCTCCGTGATGACTCTCTCCTCACCGGGGGGCTTCTGCGCATGCGCGGCCTCTCCTCGTTCTACCGTTCATCTGACAGCCGTGATATAAAATGACGTCATGTGAGTCAGGGAGAGAGGGAGAGGCAGCAGACAGATATGTCAGCTGTGCTGCTGTAGGGCCCACAGGTTCATCTGTCTGGAGGGACTTCTTCTCTTGGTTCCACTGAAATTATAATGACATTGGTATACATTTGTGTACATACGGGTGTATGTTACATTATATTTAAAGGGACTGTTTGTAAGAATCAGAATTGCTTGTTAACAGCGACACCTGTGGCCGTTAAGTCAATGAAAGTCAGCGTCGGGTTCGCGCTTGTGCTCGCTCTAAATAGACATGAGCGAGCATCGCTCAAAACAGTGAGGCGACACACGTCAGCTAAAACCGCAATATCACTCTATATTTCAGCTGCTTGGCAGTAATGTTAGCTGACCAGACAAAGGTCTCTCCATGAATCAATGCTGATCTTAGTGTTGGCTTTTCCCGCTTCAGCCCCACTGCTTCAGCCTCCGGTGCTCCGCAGCGAGTAACGTTATCGTCCCGCCCACAGCCGGAGTGAACAGGTAGACACCGGCATCCGGTCGGAGACGATAACGTTTCTCGCTGCGGAGCCCCGTCACTTCACAAGACACGGAAAATCTCTGTTAGTCCGGAGGAGCTGCAGCAGTTATTTCTGCACAAACGTCCACTGTACATTCACTAGATATTCTCAGAGTTAAACTAACTCTTCTGCAGTGTGGAGGTTGCGCGCATGAACGTGAGGTGGAGCGAGAACGTGCGCGTTTTGTGAGTGAAGACAAGCAGAGGAGCAGTCTGAACAGCGTAGCCACACGCAAGCGCACATATGCGAGCGCGCATGGGACACCGACCCCGTAGATTTATACCTGTAAAAAGTTACAAACAGTCCCTTTAAAAGGGGCATTCCAGTGATTTAATATTGCACTCCCATAAAGTTAGTGAACTTGCGAGAGACAGATTTGAAAAAGAATGGTCAAAATCAATTAAGGCAGAGAGGCAGAGGTATCTTGATTTATTAGCAAAGAGTATACTGTAGAAGCAAAGAGATGAAACGCCTGTGAAACAGCCGCTGCCGTCATTTTGGACTGAAACCGCTCCGCAAGGCCGAAGTCCTAGGAAGGAGGTTATGTTTTCACCAGCGTTGGTTTGTTGGTTTGTTTGTTTGTTTGTTTGTTTGTTGGTTTGTTGGTTTGTTTGTTTGTTTGTTTGTTGGTTGGTTGGTTTGTTTGTTTGTTGGTTTGTTTGTTTGTTTGTTTGTTGGTTTGTTTGTTTGTTGGTTTGTTTGTTTGTCCGTTTGGAGGATAACTCCAAAAGTCCGCGATGGATTTGAATGAAATTTTTTGGAGGGGTGGGGTGTGGCACAATGAACAATCCATTAGATGTTAGTCGTGATCCGGATCTTGATCCGGCTTCGGGATTTTTTTTTAATAACTCCGCTCAGCCTGTGCAAGCCTGGGCTTTAAGACATGCGCAGTGTAACTGATGACGTGACGTACATGAAACCTGCCTTGGCGGAGGTCTGCGCTCTCCGAGTGCACTTCTAGTTATATTTATAATATTTCATTGTTCAACACGGGACATTTTAGTAGAATATGACAATAGAATAGAAATAATTTAGTTTTACTTTTGTACGGCACTATTTAGGTGCACGTTTTACTGGCGTCCGGTAATCCAAAATGGTGGAAGCGTAGCTTTGCTGCTGGGCGCTGATGTTGCAATGGAACTTTGCTTTTAGTCCCCAGTATGGATGAACCCCAATAAAACACTGGATACAGTTCCCATAATGCAACTTGATAGGATCTTTCAAATACTCTCCTTGTCTCAAAATTAACTTTGTAGATTTGTAGTTTCCAAGCCCAAGCTGCAATAACCCTGGATTATTTTCTCAGACTTTAGAAAGTATCCGACATATATTTAAAGGGGACATTTCATGCTTGTATTTTGTGTCTCTACTAGCACATGTTTACATGCTTTAATGTTAAAAAAAAACACATAATTTTTCTCGTACAGTCCATCTGAATATACCTGTATTCACCCTCTGTTTGAAATGCTCCATTTTAGTGCCTGTCTCTTAAAGACCCCCTCCTGAAAAAGCCCAGTCTGCTCTAATTGGCTTGTGAGAAAAATATGGTGCAACCTTGCCATACCAATACAATATAAAGTAGGCCTATGTAGCAAATTTACACGGATCATGTACAGAATATTACCTATACTATATCATTACGTATATTTAAGTCCAAGTTTTTCATTTCAGTTCAGTTTCAAGTTAAGATTTTAGTTCCTCTAGTTGTATTTCTTATCTACTTCTTTGGTGTTTGTTTTGTGATTTATGTGTGATTTGACTAATACTGCAATTTCCCATTGGGATTAGTAAAGTTATTTATATTGCTGACTATTATGAAACATGTCCCATGACTTGGGACTCCTATGATTATATTTTCTACGCAATGTACTGTACCTGTTGGCTCCAAGTTTACTACTTTAATACTACTACTTATCCCCAGGTTTTCTGTGTATCAGTTAGTTTACAGTCAATTGATGAAACTGCAGAAAGAAAACTATGTTTTGACACAGGGCCCCTCTAAAAGATGTGACCACAATAGTATGTAAAAATACAGTACCCACCTTAGCGGATATGGTACTTCAGTGGTGCAAATTTGCAATTAATTAAAATACCAAAACCAACGGACATGCACTAAACCTGAGATATTTGGTTAGTTATCCAGACTTGGAGACATATGAAGACAGAAATGAATAAAAGACATCACGCTGACTTGATTAATTGTACTGTATATTAGCTAGTAATGCTTACATGTTTATGCACTCCACTGTAACCAATATAACCACATCACTATAGAGCATAATATGAGTGGTTAATTAAATTTATGAGTAACAGTGTTGATATCTGAAAATTCATTAGCATTGCAATTAAAACAAGTGTTACATGTGATCATCATATGTGAAACGAGTATTGCAGTTATCACAGATGTCTCTGTGTATGAGACAAACATCTATAAAAAATAAACTTAAATATTAAGCTAATACAGTTAATTAGTTACAGAATATGTTCCCATTGGAAATAGAAACCTGAATAGATTTATAGGAACAAGTAATATACAAAGGTATTTATCTGTTGTTTGAACTCTGTCTCAGATGCATCTACAATATTGTGAGGTACCACACAAGAGAGGTGTTTTAGCTGTCCTCTCTTAAAGGAGCAGTGTGTAGGATTTAGTGGCATCTAGTGGTGAGGTTGCAGATTGCAACCAACTGAATACCCCCCCAGAGCACTACGGTGGCCTTCAGGTAACATAAAAACATGAAAGGCTTTCTTTAGACTCAGTGTTTGATTTGTCTGTTCTGGGCTACTGTAGAAAAACATTGCAGAGCGACATGGCAAACTCCGTGAAGATGACACGCTCCCCATGTAGATATGAAGGGCTCATTCTAAGCTAACGAAAATACAATGATTCTTAGTTTCAGGTTATTATAGACCCCTTTTTTGTTATTAAACATGATGACGTGTTTTTTGGTTGGAATGTTAAGAAAAATTCTCTGAACACATTAGCTTTTCAGAGATGGAAAGAAAGGGTTGCTAATACAGTAGTTTAGCCTTCTGCTAACCATAAAACCGCTAAATATTAGCAACATTTACTCTCCATCTCTGAAACATTTTGAAGATATTGTAGTTCAAAGAGCCTTGAACTACAGTTCGTCATCTTAAATGTATGCGATATCTCGATTTTGGCACCCAACTACACAGCAAGATGACATTTTTGATGTGTAACTTTAGCCCACCACTAGTGTTTACCTCCAGCCTTTCCTTTGTTTTGTCTGAAGCTGACACCGTGACGTCATTATGACATTGACACAAAAAGGGTCTATACACTAATGAAAACTTAGTTATGGACATTATATTCCATTTCTACTAATAGATCCCCTGAAATCCTACACACTGGTCCTTTAACTTGTAATAAGTGGGTCATATTGTCAGAGAAATTCCAATCATAAGCTTTAAAGCATCCGAAAACATCAGAGATTTTCCCTTTTGGGAAATGTACATCATAACTCCAGCCAGTGAAGCACCAGGTAGGGAAGTGGGCCTTCAGAAATTGAGGTCAGTGTAGGCTTGTCTCGGCTGTGGCTTCCTCCTGTTGACACAGCTTTGCTGTGCACGTTGTTCTTCAACATGTTTTAAGCACCACAGCAAAGCTTTAAGAGGCAGAGAGACTTGGATCTCAGCAGGCTCACAGTGGTCCTTCAGGCCTCTTCTCCAGACTGTACTCCTGGGTCCGCTTCGCCTTCCAGCCCAGCATCATCAGCAGGACGATACCCATGACCTTATAACCCACCTGTAGGCCCAAGTACCTGCAGGGGTCACACAAATAAAGATAAGTGATGTGGATGTACTGCCTGTGTGTGTGTGTGTGATATGTGTTCTGAGTGATAAGTTTTCTCACCGGTTCCTCAAGATGTTGTTGTCATAGTAACCACAGCTAAACTTCTTTCCACACACACGCCTCCACCTGATACATGACGTATCAATGGCTGTCCCAAAGAGAGCAGGGGCGGGTAGCCAGGCTGAGGGGAAAACAGAAAGAGAGGATGTAGGGTAAACACATTTCTATCCCCATGTGGTTGAGCTGCAGCCACTAGAGGGCAATCCAACATTTGCTTAAAAGAACTGATGAATGGAATTCAAAGTTATGTTTAATCACATTCCCTGATTTTGTTGTAGCACCGGATAGCCGCACCACACCACAACGTAACTGTACGGAGCCCTTAAGTGTGCAATATTAATTATAAATAAGCAATTCAAATTAATAATAAATTAATAATTAATATAAATTAATCAATTTGTGAGATAATTTCAGAAATTTGTAAAACACAAATTCATTCATATAAAATGTTATTTGTTTGTAGTTTGTTTTCATTTCATTATGGACATTTTCATTTTTTTTCCTGATGTCACTTTTTATTTGATATAAAATTCTATAATGAAATAAAAATGAATTCCTATGAAACTGTTACTATAAAAATAAGAATGATGGCATAATATTTATTATTATTCATAATAATAACAAAATGAATAACAATGATAATAAACACATTGTTATTATAAAACATAATTCAATTAAAAATTAATCTTTTCTTAAATTACTACATAATTTATTGGTCCATTATATTTTACACAATTTATTAATGCGATTATTTATTTTAGTTTTTATTTATTTAATATTGGACACTTTGGGGCTCCATACAACAGTGAACTTTGTTGGGTTTGTTGGGTTGAGCTAGGAGGACATTCTGGGATTTTGGAGACTCTACTGGGCACTTTGACTAAACAAAGCGTACCATTAACACAATAATTAGTTATTCATATGGGTATAGCACTACACAAACAGTATTTGTGTCCTGACTTACCTAATACTCTCATGAGTAAAAATTGAATTCCTATAGCGAATGACTTCTCTTCGGAGGGAACACATCTGAAATGAGCAGGAAAAGAAGTTAGAGAGCTTTTCTATTGGCGCACTGAGTTATTCTTGAGTAAAATACAATACTAGACAACAGTTGCAGTGATAAATCAGTACATATGTTTTTATATTTCAAAAACTGTCATGTAAAATAAAAAAACACAACTATATTTAATTTGGAAAAGAAAATAATCTGTTTGAGCATCTTTATGAAACCTTGTAAAACATTTTTTTCTTCAAATTTCCCAAATTGTGTGGTAGTCTATTTGCTTTCCATTCATTCTTAGCTGTCCTACATTGAGAGCCTAGAGCACTCCTTTATTAACTTTTGTGCTTGACTTTTTATGGACTTCAAAAAGAGCTGTTCAGAGACTATTAAAGACGAGATCTGTTCCGCAGCAATCACCGGGAAGGAAATGTCTCATCTGGGGGGTCAGATTTAGATATATTTAGCATAAGTTTTGTAAAAAATAGAAGATACTAAGTTAATGCTTTGTCATCTAAAACAGTATTTTTAGGTAACTAGATTAAATTATAAGGTTCATATAGTCATAAGTAAGTGTTTGTACTGGAGGACAAGCAGAATATATCATCCATTAGATCAATTTTGGTCAAATTGAATTTATTTTCAACATATAAAATATATACCAAAAGAATATGTGAATACACTGCAATACATTGTCATCCTTCCTTACCTGAGCACCATCATGTACATGGGGTTGTGACTGAGGCAGGCGATCATTGACGCCAGAGAGATGACCAGAATGACGGGGAGAAGAAGATGTGGGCAGCTGTTAGGACAGGGAGCCGGGCGGGCGCTACTCTGGCTCCCAGATATACACCTGCAGTTGGTATACAGCTGTACCCAAAAAAGAAAGCAAAGGAGATATTATTGTTGTTAACTTCACAAAGGAAATGAAAAACATCTTTTTTGCTTTAATTATGTTGTGATTGTGTATTTTCGCACTATAGTTTTGCAGTTGGACATTTTGGAAATTACGTTTATTAGCTTTTTTTGCCGTGTATGAGATGAGAAGACACCACTCTCGTGTCTGTATGCAAAATACGAAGCTACGGTCAGCAGCCGTTAGCTGGTTAACTGGAAACAGGGGTCTCAGCTTCAGAGATTACATTTTGGACAGAGCCAGGCTAGTTGTTTCCCCCTGATTGCAGTCTTTATGCTAAGCTAAGCTAATTGCCTCCTGTCTCTCGCTTCATATTCACCGCACAAACATGAGAGTGGTATCGATCTTCTCATCTAATTCCCGGAAAGAAAGTGAATAAACACATTTCCCAGAATGTCACAGTATTCCTTTAAAAAAAACAAAAAACAAACAAACATTTAACAATTAAAATGTATTTCTTTTTCTGTGAAAACATGGAAAGCACCTGAACCTTACTTGAAACGACAAGTTAACAGTAAGAAAGGCTGGGCTTTGGGCAGATGTTGTGACAGCTTTCATATTTTTTTAGGTTTAAAATGGACAAACAACACCATATACCTTTCGGCTGATTTAGTCAAATCAAAATCAAAAATATCTTATGAAAATGTATTCAGACCTGAATCAATTCCACTTTCAGCTGTCCACTTGTGGACATCTGAGTCCACAAGGAGGAGAAAATAATTCTTCTTCTATTGTTCAAGGGATTAATTCATTATGCTAGCTGTAACCATCACTGTCTGTGTTTGTACTGCAGTATCACACAGCGGGCTTACATGACGAGTCAAACTGACTAATGCTCTATTAGCAGTTTCACACAATCCACCCACTGGAAGATTATTCACAAGCTGTGACGTCTAAATACTGACGTTTGTCCCTCTTAAACACCTCCTATATGCTCTGTGACTAATAAGCATTGATCGGACATTGATTGTGAACCGCTTGCGTCCTCCTGTTAGCAGCAGAGCAGTCTCTCTCTCTGTCTGTTCTCACTGCTCCTATAAGTTCCTAGCTGATCATGAGACACATTATGTGTAATAGGTCTGGGACTTCATATCACTGCCGATATGAAATGTGTGATCATTTGGTAAATGGACTAGCTTTTATATAGCGCTTTTCTAGTCTTCCGACCACACAAAGCGCTTTTTTTTTGGCAGATATGTCAAAAAGTCTAAATACTGGGACACTGCCCCAAGATGCTGTGATCTAATTTGTGTCTCAAATCTACAGAGGCATCCAAGGCCAAAGTCACTTCCTGTTCCAAGTGTCTACTTAAAGAGGCAGTTTAAGCCAAAATCAAAAATACATATTTTTTTCTCTTACCTATAGTGCTATTCATCAATTTAGTTTGTTTTGATGTGAGTCGCTGGGTGTTGGAGACATCAGCCCTAGAGATGTCTACCTTCTCTTGAATATAATGGAACTAGATGGCACTCAGCTTGTGGTGCTCAAAGCGCCAAAAAATACATTTGACAAAAAATGCAACAACAGCAATGTCTCCTTCCAGAAATCATGACCCGGTTACTCAAGATAATCCATAGACCTTGCAGTATCACCACGCAGAAGGAAGCGCGCATCTACTCATGGACAACAGGCTTACAGCTAATCGATACTGCAAACGTTACAGCTCAGCCGAGGAGGATGCCATTGAAGGTATGGTTGGTTGTGTTGTTCAAATCTATTTTTTGTTATAGTTGTTGAAATTCTCATTATATCCCGACAACAATCAATAAATCAAATGCCCTGATAGAAAAAAAAGAAACAAATCTGGTATTTTAGGAGGTAGTGCTGCTCGCTACTTTCATTAGAAAACAGTTGGCAAAACTGGGCTGTGTTTTTTTGGTTGGATAATTTTTATAATCTAGTGTACGCTTGCTAATTTCTCAAGATTACCAACGGTATCTTTAATGTTTACATCTCGCCCTCGTCCAAGAATAGATGCATGCTTCGTTCTGCGAGATGATACTGCACGCCATTTTTTTGGGGCACTATGAGCACCATGAGCAGAGTGCCATCTAGTTCCATTATGTTGGAGAGGCATGACATCTCTACGGCCGATATCTCCAACACCCAGCAACTCACACCAAAACAATCTCGATTGAAAAATAGCACTACTGGTAAGAGGAGAAATATGTATTTTTTGATTTTGAGGTGAACTGTCTCTTTAACACTGGAACAAAATGTTTAAAGATCAAAGTCTAGCCCCTGAGGAGCAGATTTAAAAACACTCCCTAGAGCACTCTGCCCCTACACAGTTAAAGGTTAATTACACCCTTACAGGCTAATTTACAGAGCCTGTGCTAGGACAAGAACCAAATACTTATTACGTCATCCCACACTCAGGACAATTATAGAAAATTATAGAAGAAAATTTGACAAGTTTTGAACTGCTATAAAAACAAATCTTATGTATTAATTTTTTTTTCTTTTCAATAAACTGATCTAGCATTCCTATCTTACCTGATTACTCTGCATGAGGTGATTTCACTCATTACTGCTGATGATTTATTGTAGACTACAATGTTATTCTAGTGTTGCACAAATCTTCCCCAGATTAAAAAGGCAGCTAAAAAAGTCAAGTTGTATTTATACATCCCCTTATCACAAGCATGTCTTGATAACTTATCATATAAATGTCCAATATAGTACACTGTATGCAAATTTTAAATATATCATTACACAACAGCCTAACCTGCAGGTATTTATAGTATGGGAGGAAACCATGAACCGGTGCTTAGAGGAGGCACTGACCTGAACCCTGTGGGTGTTGTTGGGGTCTTTGGTGAAGTTGGTGCAGCCCGCATGGCAAGGAGAAATATACTCGACACCATCAGAGCCACACACAGGGTTGAAGGCACTGGCAGGGCAGGAGCAGTTTGAGTAGCACAGGGATAGAGACCTGTGGAGGCAGAGAAAACAAGTTCAAAGCAAATGTTTGAGCAGTCCATGTTTCATTAGCATGTTCGCTTTTGAATGTTGTGTTTTCAATATGTTTTAGATTTAATATACGCGTATATATATATTAAAGGGAACATATTATGCTCATTTTCAGGTTCATGCTTGTATTTTGGGTTTCTACTACAACATGTTTACGTGCTTTAATATTAAAAAAACACAATATTTTTCTCATCCAGTCTGTCTGAATATACCTGTTTTCACCCTCGGTCTGAAACGCTCTGTTTTAGCGCCTGTCTCTTTAAGCCCGGTCTGCTCTGATTGGCTTGTGAGAAAATATAGCGCACCTTTGCACCTTTCACAGTTTGTGGGTTGGTCTGCACTCCAGATACCCAAACGTATATGTACACAAGCAGAAAAAAAGTGAGTTTTTCATGGTATGTCCCCTTTAAATTACAAAGAAAACGGAAAGCAAATAAAGTTACCATGCTAGCTTAAATGCTATGAGTTTTTCTTTCATTTCTGCAGTTTTGTTTCATTGAGAAAAAAATAAATAAATTCCAACTTGATGATGACCTAGGAATGAGTCCTCAAACCCGGAAATGAGTTAGCATTTTAGCACTTCCAGTTCCTTCATCTCAAAATCAATGGTTTTTTAGTTAGATGCCTGAAATAAGGTCTTTAGTTAACACAAGCTGAAGAGATTTTAAAGTTTTGTTCTACGACATAAAATACATCAATAAATACCCCACTAGTGAATTTTGAAGCTTTTACGGGTATTAATAAAGGCGGTTGCCAACTAGTGGCTAAATGAGACTACTAAATGTCATCACACCGACTCGTCCACCTTTACAGTCTCGTTATGTATATTCGCGCTCATGCGACCGTGGTGTAGTTTGTCTATAGCCTAACGTTAGCTTTTTACTTCTGATGATTGCATTCACAGATTATTTTACGGAGCAAAATGTGTAAGTTTCATAAAAGTTTGTTTTCCACATACTTTATTTTCTGCAAAAATCCAAAACCCAATGGATAAATACTATTGGCTTTTTGTCAAGGGAACAAGGGCGATGCCAACTTCCGGGTTGGCCTACAAAAATACGTCATCCCTGGAGCACTTTATGAGCATTTAGTTTAGGCTGTGGTGAGATCATTAAAAGGTACCCTGTAGATTTTTTTGACCACTAGTAGCGCTATAGAGCAATGTTTCTATGAGCGGGCCCCGGATATGCTTTTATCTTGTGCACACACACACAAAGACGCACATGCATGCGCATGAGCTAAATACGACTATGCAATACACTTTCCTGTCACAGTTTCATTGCTATTGCACTGATCTACAGTTAGTGGCAGAAATGCGCCAAGAACTGTAGCAATGTGCCAACCAAAGGCAGGGAGGAGGACTGCTAGCTGGCAAATATAGCTGTAAACAATGAAGGTTCCAAAATCCTGACACAAGCATGGATGTATTTTCATGGCTGGGCATGCAGTTGGGAGTAATGTTGAAAGGTAACATTGACTTACTTTAGTCCAATTCTTGGCCAGTCTAACCTATAATTTACATATTAATGAAGACATAAGCTAACAAAGGAATGGATTGTACTCTATCAAGTGCTTTGTTTACTCCCTGTATACCTGTATATGTATGCACTTTGATGAATGAGTATGACAATGTACTCATATTTCAGAAACGGGTAGGAAATTTTGGGACTTGGGGACTACAATGTGTTTTACAACAGGCTGTTTCCTGATTTAATTGTATTTCACATAAGATAGGCTATATGTGTGTGACTCTAACAATAAAAGTCACAAAACATAAACCCCTTTGAGAAATGAAAGCATCATCACAAGAACGCCCCAGTCTTCTCACTCACCCATACTGTCCGATCTGGTAATGATTGACCTCTGACACTTTCTGTGTGGGACAACCCATGAAGAAGAGAGGGATGCAGAGGAGGGTGGACATGGTCAGCATGGCCACACAGAAGCGTGGGATGGTCTTCAGAGAAAGACCCGCCCTCTTCATGATGACCCCGCCTATCAGCATCCCCACCGCTACTGCCGGCAGATTCACAGCACCTGGGGAGCATGAACAGCTGAGTGATATCTCCACGTAAGGATGCTAATTATTGTCTACTTAAAGCTGCAGTTGGTAACTTTGAGCTAATTAATATGATTTTTTTTAATAAAACTGTCACTATATCCTAAGAAGAGTGCATGAGACAGATCATTTCAGAAACATATTTTAGTGTACAGTTTCGCTGTAAAATGAGAAAGTTTGTGACCTGGCGGCCATGTTGAAAACAGTCAAGCCAAAACCAAGCTACCAGCACTAAAATATTAGGGCTGTCAAAGTTAACACAATAATAACACGTTAATGCCACTAATTTCTTTAATGCATTAACACAACTTTTAGGTAGTAACGGGCTGTGAAAATACTGGCATAATATGAAACTAGAAAACCTAAAGAATCCGTTTGGTACCAACCATGTCATACTGGCTTGTCGCAAAGGATGCTAAATAACGCTCCAAACTTACGCTCAATTTTGGTGAGGAAAAACTGGCATGGCCATTTTCAAAGGGTTCCCTTGACCTCTGACCTCAAGATATATGAATGAAAATGGGTTCTATGGGTACCCACGAGTCTCCCCTATGGACAATCATGAGATTAATCGCGATTAAATATTTGAATTGATTGACAGCCCTATAAAATATGTTTCTGAAAACATTTGAGGCGAGAAATAGGCATTACAGTAACATATTTTATTTTCATAATAACATCAGCGCTGCCTAGTTTGACAGTTTGATCGGAGTTCACATGTTTTGCGAGCATTGATTGACAGCTACTTTAGAGACTGATTGGTTTTCCTTCGGGCACATTGAAATATTGCAAATGCCATTAGGAGCACTAGGAGGACACAGAGGAACATAATTTTTTTCACAGATTATCCATCTCATGCACTACTGTCAGGATATAGGGACAGTTTTATAAAAATAACTTTTTATCATATTTGCTCAACGTTACCGACTGCAGCTTTAATATGTCAAAGTGGTTTCCTATACATCATGTGCCATTTCATTGGTTTGCTGTCACAAATGACAACTGCAGTCTATAAATACCTGCAATGTTGCAAAACCTTGAGGGAAGCAGAAACCCAAATACAATGTTCTTCGAGGAAAAGATGACAGTACAAACCCAACTCACTCTTTGGAAAGCGGCCATGGTGCAAGCCGGCTGACACACTCCAGAGCCTCCATTAAATGATTTTAACAGACTGTTTCATTTCACTTCCACTTCCAGAGTTCATAAAAATGGTTTAATACCATGCTGCACATTATGACTTGAATCATTTAACAGCTGATATTGATTGCAAGCAGTTGACTAAAAGGGCAAAAGTTATCTATTATAAGATCTTTTCCCGAAGCCCCCATCACATTTATATCTGCACTCCTACAGTACCTACCCACTAGCAGGCTGCTGTATGCCATCGAAGCGCTGTACTGTCGCTCCAAAAACTTGTTGAGGAACGTGGCGAGACCTGCGATCACTGAGGAGAAGCAGCACTGGGCCAGGACAAGCATCAGGAAGAGAGGACTCAACAGGAGGCGGACGAACATCCTGGGAAACACTGATCAAACACAAGCACGTACACACACGTGTTAGTTCACTGACACTGGAAATGACTTCAATAAAAACTCTTTCTCTTATCCATCTGCTACAGAACATGTTAACAGTGCTCGAAGTGGAAAGAAATAAGTTCCAGAACTCTCTTATTCACATGTTGGCATGTGTATTGGCCGGTATCACCAATCTCTTGTGACTTATTCCAATTTATTCATTATTTCTTTAAGCATGTTATACTGTGTCAGTCATAATCAGCTGTGGTTTTATTGTTATTGTTATACTTGGGTTACGCATCTCCTATAGTAGGCCTATAATACTCAAATTAAGGCGGTGTGTTTGTATACTTACCCATACTGTTAATAGTTAAAGTGCTTTCCTGTGTTATTTATAGCCTATAGTAGGTATCATTCAGGTTTTAGGAGCAGTGTCCCAGTCAGGATGCTCATACATATTATACAGCAGGATAAAGAGACACATTCTGAATTTCTACAGTGAATAAAAGGTACTAGGAGATATTGGAAAATTTGAAGGTTTTTTTTTTTTTTTTTACTTAAAACAGTGCATTTTTACATAATTTTGGACCATTATTATTAGTTAAATGATTATTTTATCATTTAGCTACAAGTCACCTACATTTAGGAAAAGTTTGCTCTAAAAGAGCAGATTCAGAACATTTTTAAATAATGTTTCATTACTGATATTGGTTCACAAATAAAAGAAGTAGTGTCAGTTTGTGAATCTAACAGGTGAACCTTTGCAGTCCAAATATAATACACTTACTTTTCAGGAAATCAAGTAAAGAGTTATCTGGCTTCTTGAAGTCATCATTCATGTCAGATTCACTTCCAATCACCTGGAAAATAACATGCAGTATAAAGTGTTATTTGTGAAGGCAAATATTCAGTGTGAAATGAACACATGGGCATTTATGTGATAAAGTTGTACCCATTCAAACATACAGGACAGGGTGAAATGTGGAGGATCACATCAGCTAAAACAGATAAAACATCAAAAGTTTCTTTCTCCCACCTCTTTTTTTCCTCTCTTCCTCCCCCCTTGTCTTTTCATGCTGCATTCATGTGAACATTAGACTGAATTGACAGCTCTGCACAATAGCTCCGCAGTGTTCATGCATTCACAATCACCCGAAGCTGTCAAACACCATAATGGAAGATTTCTGTAGAGCATTTGTCTCTCACAGAGATTTTTTGTGGCTTTTTTGTATCAAAATACAAACTCTTAGTTTTAATGTGTGTTTTACAAGAAACCAAAAATGTTAATGTTACAAAAATGTTGAGCTGCAACAATTAGTCAATTGATTCATTAGTTGTCAATGTAGTGTATAATCAGCCTTTTTACTGTTATAAGATATTTTATTTACCACTGTGTAGAAGGCAAAGGCCTCTGCAAAAACATGTGAGAACATGTTCTCTGTGTGAACCACAATGGACCTCTGTCTCTACTGTTTTTTATGTGTAGACGCCTGCATGGGTCTCTGATGGTTCAAGGTAAAGGAGTGAAAAAGGCCATATCGAAAGTGTATAAAAGCACAGGAGGAAAACAAGTGTCAGACTTTTTTGATTCCACTCTGCAGACTGGAGGTCTCATTCTCTCATTAAACAGACAAGGAACTCAAGAAAACGGTGTCTTCATTTGCCTATTGAAAATTACTACATCACCTATTAAATTAATCGGCAACTATTTTGATAAGTGATTAATAGTAAAGTAGCTAAATAACGCTCCAAACTGACACAAAATTTTGGTGAGGGGTTCCCTTGACCTCTGACCTCAAGATATGTGAATGAAAATGGGTTCTATGGGTACCCACGAGTCTCCCCTTTACAGACATGCCCACTTTATGATAATCACATGCAGTTTGGGGCAAGTCATAGTCAAGTCAGCACACTGACACACTGACAGCTGTTGTTGCCTGTTGGGCTGCAGTTTACCATGTTATGATTTGAGCATATTTTTTATGCTAAATGCAGTACCTGTGAGGGTTTCTGGACAATATTCGTCATTGTTTTGTGTTGTTAACTGATTTCCAATAATAAATATACACATATATTTGCATAAAGCAGCATATTTGTCCACTTCCATGTTGATAAGAGGATTAAATACTTGACAAATCTTAATTTAAGGTACATTTTGAACAGATGAAAAATGTGTGATTAATCGCGATGAACTATGGACAATCATGTGATTAATTAATGAAATATTTTAATTGACTGACAGCCCTGAAAACAAATCCTCTGATTCCTTAAATGTTAATAGTTTCTGGTTTCTTTCCTCCTCTATGACAGTAAACTGACTATCTTTGAGTTGTGGACAAAACAAGACATTTGAGGACGTCATCTTGGGCTTTGGGAAACACTGATTGACATTTTTCACCATTTTTTAGACCAAACAACTAGTCAATTCATGGAGAAAATAAATCGACAAGGAAAATAATCGTTAGTTGTAGCCCTACAAAAATGTAGTATGTATATCAGTGGCTCCTAACCTTTTTGGTCTGATGTACCCCCACATTGCTATCAGATGACGTGGGACAAGGGATAAAAAATGTTGTGCAGTCCTTCGTAAAGTGGGACACCTGGTCATCCTAGCGCCAAGTGGGCAGAGCTAAAACGAGAGTGAATCTGGGGTTGGCTTTCAACCTCTGGCGAGCATGCTAACTCTTGTTGAGCCGGGGAGGAGAGGCCAACTTTGAATGTTGTGTTTTACAAACCGCAACCAACTCATTGTGTCTTTATGAACACTCAACAACAACAACAACTTTATTACTTTTACCAGGTCAAGTCCAGGACAAAGCTGGAAGAGCCAAAATGTGGATTCACAAAGAAGTGGGGGATCAAATCTGGCTTTATCTTGACAATGACTAATGTTCTTTCTGTTTAAAAGGTCAAAAATAATTTGTTAGTTCTCAGTTCTTGGGAATTGAAATGTGATCAGTGACATGATCATGTCAGTTATAATTTGGAGTTATATGATAACACTGAGAAACCTTTTATGCCTTCAAGATGGTGAAAAAGAGAGAGGAGGAAAAGTAAAATGCAATGCTGACATTATGCCAGTAGGTGTCACTAAAACATGAGTGATTTACTGCAGCTTTTCACAATCCACAGATAAATTCAATGAATGTTTAGTCACACAACTGGACTGAAGATCTCTGTGACTTACATTATGTTCTGCGGGCATTCTACGTGGGAAGAAGAAGTATGGGATGGATGTGAGAAGCAGGCAGCCGGAGGTGATGAGCATGCCCATCCACCAGGCCCCGACCCAGCGGGGATCACTCGGCCTCAGCTCTTGTTCAACTCCTGCACCAAACAACAGTGAACACAACGGTGAACCATCTTTCCTGTCGTAACCTGACTAGTAAATAACTTTGGGATGCCTTTCGATCATTACCTAAACCAGTTTTGTCCACGTCCACGTAGATCCGCAGCATGACTGAGCCCAGCAGGTATCCAATGGCAGGCCCGAATACAGATACAGAAAACAGGATGGCTGTGGACGATAAAGAGACCGTTAGTTTCTGAAATATCGTTGAGCTGTTTTGTCATTTTCTTGCCAAATCATGAACTTACAATTATAAGGCTTTTCTTTTTGTCAATGCTCAATTTTAAAAACCTTAAAAATACAGATTTTATAAAAAAAACATTATGAATGCAAACGTCAGCTAAGTTGAGAATATTTTCATTTACATTGTCTGAATTTGGTGAAAAGTTGATGAATTCAGGTTTCTCGCTGCTAGTTGCTAAACATTTTAGTGATCTGATCCCAACTCTACCATGCTCCTAACTGAGGTTGTGTCCGAGCAGAAAAGAAGAACAGCAGAGAGAGGGACGGCCGCAAACAGAAAGAAATGTAGAACAAGAAGAGAAAACATATGCGAATTAGTAGAAAGAAATGGTTTTTGGAACATTTTTGGTTGTTTTATTTGCATTTTGACTAAAACTTTACGAACCGTAACAGCTTAAGATGTGACCAAATATGTCCAAATTAAAAACACGTTTCTGTGACCAAATGTCGTATAGAACTCTCTCCACAAGTTCATGAATTCATTTTGTGTAATAAAAACAAGTAAGACTAAACTGTCTATAAACTTTTTTTAACAAAATCATTACTTTCTGTTCTGCCTCAGCAAACTATTATAGTATAAAGAAAAGCCTGTTTAAAAATGTGATAGGGTTTTCATATCATATATTTAGAGCACATTAAGGATGCCAATTTCTTTTGACCAACAAAAGAAAATTTTGCTACATATCAGTTTAGCACTTGGAAAAACATGTTTAAAATCACCTTTTAATTCCAAAGTCATAAAATACTGATGTTAAAAATCTGTGTATTAAAGCTGCAGGCGGTAACTTTGAGCAAATATGATAAAAAAAAAAAGCTATTTGTATAAAACGGTCACTATATCCTGGCAGTAGTGCAGGAGACGGATAATCTGTGAACAAATCATGTTCCTCTGTGTCCTCCGGTGCTCCTAATGGCATCTGCAAGATATCACCCCACCGAAAGAAAACAACCAATCAGAGCCGATCTGCAGCCCAGAGCAGCTGTCAATCACTCGCAAACTCCGATCAAACGGTCAAACTCGGCAGCGCTGATCAAACATGAATCAATATTCTGTTACTGTAATGCCTATTTCTCTCCTCAAATGTTATCAGAAACATATTTTACTGTGCTGTTTAGCTGTAAAATAGGAAAGTTTGCTCTGATCATTGGGCGGTTCTTGGTTTTGGCTCGACTATTTTCAACACGGTGGCTAGATCACAAAGTTTCTTATTTTCTGAAAACATTTGAGGAGAGAAACAGGCATAACAGTATCAGAATCTTGATTCATATTTTATCAGCACTGACTAGTTTGACAGTTTGATGATCGGACTTTGCGAGTTTCGTAAGCAGTGATTGACAGCTGCTGTAGAGACCGCTCAGCTCTGATTGGTTGTTTTCCTTAACATGGTGACATTTTGCAAATGCCATTAGGAGCACTAGAAGGACAAAAAGGAACGTATTTTTTTTTCCCACAAATTATCTGTCAGGACATAGTGACTGTTTTATAAAAATAACTTCTTATCATATTTACTCAAAGTTACCTACTGCAGCTTTAAAGAGCTTTTCAACATGCAAGCCTGCAGAATCAACCCAGGGTAACACTATGAACCTCAGATTGTGTCCTCTTTATCTAAACAAATTCATCTGAACTACAGGCCATTCACCTATGTAGAGAGGGGAGTTGCCGGGCCCAGCAAAATCATCGATGTAGGAAATCCCAAATGGCTGGATGGGCACTGAGCCCACGCCGAAGAGCAGCTGAGCGCTGGCCATGAGCAGCCACAGGTTGTTGGTGTCGGCCAGACGCCTGGTCTCGTCGCTGTCGCAGGACTCGAGGCCGCTCGAGTTCCTCTGCAGGACGCAAATGTCATGGTCATCTGGATCACAGCAGGTGGTCACAGAGGGGAGGAGAAGAGGGGGGGAACAGTTAATGACAATCCAGTGGATGCAGATGTGCAACTCCTTTAATTTCCTGAAGCTTCTTTGGCCCTTCAACAACACTCTGTTCTTTGTCTGGGGGGCAAAATTTAAGAGGAAAAAAGGGAGTTTTTACAAATTAAATGCCCTGGAGGTAGCTCAAATCTGCTTAACTTTCAGCGAGTTCACCATGAATTTCCTCCTGATTTATGAAAGTTCAGTTGGAGTGCACCAGCAAGGCTTTCTAAATACACCATTTGCTGCACAGTACAGACAGCCAAAGACTTGTTTGACTCCTGCTGAGTGCTACGGAGCCTTTGCTGAGAAGATGCTGCTGCGTTCTAGACGAACCCTGAAGCGAAGCCTCATAAATTGCATTGACATATTTGTACATTCATGAGTCCCCTGCTCTGGACTGAGTCACACTAGCTGTCACAGCGGTGCCAGTGGAGACAGAGAGGCAGAGTGGCCTCATGTTCAGGTCTTTGTCTTACTTTGCAGGACGGAGTCGTATTTGTAGCGCTGGGATAAGAAGTGTGGTAAGGTCAGCATCATGGCGCTGACAGCCATCAGCAGTCCACCGATTCCGATGAGTCTGGGACGGTGGACCCGGTTTCCAAAGTAGCTCACGAACACTATCAGCACACTGTTGCTGACCTAAGAGACAGACATATGCTTCAAACAGGAGCCAGAGGGAGACTTTTCTCTCCTTTCAAATCAATCCTGTCACACTTCTCAGGTCTCACAGCTTTCCAACATTACTAATGGACTGTCAAAGCCAAATATGGAAGTGGCCTGGGGTGCACTGTGATCCAAATTTAGTGGGATCTGCACACATCCCAGGCCCAGTTCAGAATGAATGTTTAAGAAATGTAAAAGCAGAAAGAATTTCAAAAATGTAAAGCTGGATAAACATATCAGAGAAGACAACTGAGTAGAAGCGCTGCTGGCTCTTTGTGGTAATCACATACAGGTGCTCTTTGGATCCTTCAGGTGTATTGTGCTTATTCAGTCTTGTGAACGGCTCATTGCATGGGTGGAACATGATCTCAAAAAAGTGCAAAATGCAAGTCTCCTTCAAAAATAGTCCAAGGCACACTGTAGAGTTTAAACAAAATTAAAATGTCTTTATTTTACATGGCAATAAATAGGTCTTCAGCAGGGTTATTGTCAATGACCCTGCTGAAGACCTATGTTGATTATTGTTGATTATTTGACATGGAACAAAGATCTCAAGGCCGGAATTGAACCCCGGACTTTGCAGTTATTTGGCATGCGCTGTAACCACTCGGCTACCAAGGTGCTCCACTTGATCCATTGTTAATACAAAAATCATAGCAGCTTTAGATAACCACTCTAAAAGGAGATGCAAAACAGAAACCTTTAGGCTTTGTTTGATCTGTATTTTCATAAAATATCACACCATCAAATCAGATCTTGTAAATTTACACAAGAACTCAAAGTGCAGCCGAACCCTGAGAGGATCCGTGTTGCAAAAGACTTTAAAAAGCCTTAAAGCAGCAAAAGTAAACACAGTGATTTAATTAGTGAATAGTGACCCCTGGTCATGCATACTTGAAGCCTGAAAACAACTGGAAAACATTTATCTGCGTGGTGCATTTAAATATCACTTCAGCATAAAAAAAATGCAGCATTCTCCACCACGAGCACGTACAGTACATTTTATCATTTCTTTGACCCCACGTATCCGTGGTTAAACTGTTCCAAAATACTCGAGTCTGGCTTGACTTCAGGAAGTGTGATTGTGATACGTTGCTTGTTCTCCAATTCCTCCTTTGTCATCGGTATCCTTGAAATAAAGCGATCATGATCTGAGGGCGTGTGAGGATATGTTATTGTTGGCTCCTACCTCGTGGAGAGAGGAAATGGTTCCAGAGGAGTAGCTGCTGAGGCCGTAGCGTCTCTCGATTGTGCTGATGGTGCTCTTGAAGCAGGCGCTGTACAGCAGCTGGGAGAGCTGCAGGAGGCCGTGGCACAGGACAAACAGCTAGGACAGACAGACAGCACAGGAGGCTTGAGTCTCTGAAATAGGTTATACAGTAGTGTCAAGTGTCTTTTGTGCCATTATCAGCTGCAAGAGACGCTTGACTGCACTCACATGGAGGCAGATCAGACTCAGAGCCTAAAATGTATTTCTCGAGGAATTTACCCATTTGATAGACATGAAACAACATTTTAAGGGCTAAAATATACATATTCAAGACAGAAAACACAGATGGATTGAATGAGGTGTAAAATGAGGCGATATATGGAGAGGTAATATAAAAAAATGCAAGTCGAATGTAAGTAGAATTATTGCATTCAAAATTTTTACTTAAAGGGGCAGTGTGCAATCCGTAAAAAAAATTCCTGAATCCGGATCATGAATCTGAATCTAATGGATTGTTCATTGTGCCACACCCCACCCCTCCAAAAGATTTCATTCAAATCCATCGCAAACTTTAGGAGTAATCCTGCTAACAGACAAACAGACAGACAGACAGACAGACAGACAAACAAATAAACTAACGCCAGTGAAAACATTACCTTCTTCAAGACCCTAGGCCTTGGCGGAGGTAATGACTCTGGCCACAGCTGTCGCTGGCACAAAGGCATAAAAATTTACTTAAATACAAAAAGTAAAAGTATTCATTTTGCAGAATGGCCTTTTTTAAATTGTTCATTAGTATATATATTATTGGATCATTATTAATGATTTATTAACAGGTAAGCAGCTTTTTAATGTTGTAGCTAGTTGATATGGAGGTCATTTTAACAACTGCCTGCTAGGTAAACTCTATCAATGCATCATATTTATAATCACATCATATGTTTTGTATATATAATCTAAAACTGCAAAGTAACGACAGCTGTGAGATAGCCTAAGTAGAGTGGAATAAAAAAAAAAGTCTGCGATGGGACAGAGTCAACGTTTATTAAGTCACGAGTAAGTCTCAAGTCTTTGCTATGAAGTCCTGAGTCAAAACCCAAAGTCAAGTCCAAGTCTAGAAGTTTGTGTTTGGACTCTTAAACCAGCTATTATGCAGCCTTCACCAAATTGGATGTTTTATATGTTAAACAGAGTTAGTACAGTTAATTAAAAAAAAATTACTAGTTTCAAATAAACTGCATAGGATTTAAAGGTAGGACGACAAACTAGCAAGAGTACCCTAGATTTTAAAAATGATCCAACCGAGAAACCCAGCCTAGTGTTGCCAACTCTTTTCCAATGAAAATAGCTAGCAGCACTAGCTCCAAAAGTCCCTAAATTTAGAGAGAAAGTCGCCAAGTAAGAGACACTGACAGTCCGTCCCTTCAGGTCTCCCTCCAAAGCCACTCCCCCAAAATGATCATTATGAACATAAACAAAGAACATGGCTATTGTTAGTACTAGTAGATTTATTGATTGCTGTCAGGATGTAATGAGAAAAAAGTGTATTTGAACAACACCACCAACCCTACCTTTAAAGGAAGAGTTCGACATTTGAGAAAATATGCTTGTTTGCTTTCTTGCCAAGAATACCGTTCTCACGTGTGCGCTAAATATGAAACATGGTGGAGCAACATGACAGACTCCGTGGAGAGAGGACCCGCTCCCTATGTAGATATAAACGGCTCATTCTGAGGACACGAAAACACAACGATTCTTATTATCAGGTGATTAAACACGAAAGAATACATACTTATTAATGTTATATTCTATTTCTCCCAATAGTTTGCCTTAATTGTTACACACTGGTCCTTTAATCCGTGCAAAAAGTGTAAAAACGACACCCGGCACATGGAGGGATACACGCCGGACTATTTCTGGACCCTCCAGGAAGTCACACACAAATCGAGTACTTGTAAAGTACTTAGTTTCTTTCCATCTCTGGTTTCAGAAGCCGTTTTGATGAAAGTTTTCGCAATATGACAAATAGTGGTGTCTTATGGCAAAGCAGTAATTCATCTGGTTTTCCTAGAAACCAAACAGCACGGCTCCAGAACAGTTTATGTGTGTTTTATGTGATGAGGTTCTGGACTCCTTTTCAGCCAGTGATTTAGCCTGAAGTCATACTGTTTGTATCTCCAAATGATTGCATTAGGAGGCGTTCACAGACACTCGTACGACTTCGCTCAGGGGGTCATGAATGCATGAACGACACTGAAGATAAGTGTTGAGATTAGGAGTGAATTTGCTATGAAAACAGGGATGAATCCAAAGCTTTCAGTTTGCTTACCGGCTGCCAGGTCGGCTGAGGGAGAATAAACGATGTGTTTGACTCAGAACAGTTAATGCTCCTATTAAAGCTTGGCTTTACGGTTTGTTAGCACACACAATAGATGCTTTTTACACTGTTGCTAATATTTCATCCTCATTTCGTATCAAATGGATCCATTTGCTGAGGCAAGCAAAGAGCCTCTTGTTTGTGATTTAGAGTCAAACAAAAAGTTTGTGGTTCGCGACGCTTCTTTAGCCTCGGCTTCAGGTCAACTTCAAATCTACTTTTAAGCCTTTAATGAAGTCGGCTTTATATTGTTATTGCAGATAACGCGTGATACAAACTTGATGTTTCAGACACAAGGCTTTGGCTTTCTGACTATCTGGCTTTAACACTGTAAACACATTATCATTTTGATAACACATAATCCATCGAAGTGCAAAATTCCACCGTTAGCGTGAGAAACTACAAAAACAGTTTTCTTGCTCCCAATCAATAACAATAGAATACAGCAGGTCCAGCGATGCTGCATGGTGTTGAAACTTGGATGAGATATTCATAGAGTATTATAAAACGTGGAAAAGTAATGCAATTGCAAATTTCCCCACTGTGGGACTAATAAAGGAATATTTTATCTTATCTTAAAAGAGCGACAGCAGCAATGCAACTGGTGCTGAATGCTATAGTGTGCCAACGCTGTGTCAAACTGTGAAGACGCAGGATTTACTATTCATCCACACTGTTGATACAAGTGATTTAAGCCTATTTGATGTTCGCAAACAGGCGAGGGTGCAGAGTTGAATCCTCAATGGATTATATACATACTTTTCCTTTTTGAAACACTCTCAGCTCCGTCTGTCGGGACGTTATTGTCCCAGCCTTTAGCCCTGCTGCGAGGGGAAGAATTGAGGGAAGTTCACACTTGAATTTCAAATGCTTTTATTTCAGGGACGCGTGTTGGAAATAAATCTTTTTTTTTGCTAGAAAAAATACCTGACCTACTTGGTCAAAAAATTTAATAAAGGGAAAAGCTAAGGGTATGAAGTCTCCCAGGATACTTGAAAGAAACTAAAGCCACAGAATCGCCTCCCTTCATTGTCAAACAAACATAAAAAGGTTTTGCTGCACAATAGCATCAGGATCAAAAGAGCATTTTCTCAGATTTAAAGCAATAGTTTAATATGTTGGGATATATGCTTATTCCCTTTCTTGCAGAGAATTGGATAACAAGATTGAAAGCACTTTCATGCCTTTCCACTAAATATGATGCTACAGCAAGTCAGCCCCTTCGAAGGAAAGCCATATTGCACAAATGTGTAAGGCATCTAGCATGCAATAAGAACGCGTTCTTGTGGCATGACATTTGTACACCATGTAGTCTGTGCTGACTACAATGTAAACGCATCCACGTAAATACGCCACGCTCAGAGCCAGTGACGTAGAATAAAATGTGGGAAAGACTGCTTATGGTGGGCAGGAAGGGAGGTGGATGGGTCCAACAAACACAGGACTTTCAACCAGGATACCAGTGTACAAGACTGGTGTTTTGTTTTGTAAGTTACGTTTTCAACGTTTATCAAGTGTTTTTTAGTAATGTTTGTGACATTTTTCCGTACTTATGTGACGTTGTTTCCATATGTATTTTACTTAGGTTATGTACTTATTTTAAGCCCAAGCATCACGTTTTTTTCTAAACCTAACTATGTGGTTTTGTTGGCTAAACCTAACTGCAGATATAACCATAGTTTAGTTGCGCGATAGTTTAGTTGTTAGATGACGTGAAAAGCGACATATAAAGACACGCAAAATGCCTAAAATATGTCCTTGTGACACGCGGAATGTCCTTGTAATGTCATGCTATTTATACGCCTTCCCGTGAGACCGGGTTGCAGCAAGTAGACAGTTAGCGTAGCCTAAAGACAGGAAACAATTAGACAAAATAAACTTCCAAAGTAGGTTTACTTAGTTTTTAGGTTAACTTGCGCAACAAAACTATTTGGTTAGGTTTCGGAAAAGATTGTGGTTTGGGTTAAAATAACTACGTTGGCGTTAAAGTACAGGCAGGACACGAACAGCGGTCTCCTGGGTGAAAGTCCTATGTTTGTGTGACCTGTCCGTTGTCCCCTCCCTCCCACCCTATGCAGACTTTCTTGCTCTTTATACTGTGTAAGTTGCTCTGACCGCCTAATGATGGGTGTGGGTTGAAAGTTGGTTAGTTGAAAGCCTGGTGCGTCTCACACTTCTTCCTAAGATACAGTGATCAAGCAAAGTCTGGAGTATGAAAAATGACTATTTCTTAGCTGGGAGTAACAATAAAAGTGCTGGTAGATGAATTTTGTTACATTCAAATAGAGTTAGGCTAGCTGTTTCCCTTTGTCTTCAGTCTTTGTGCTAAGCTAAGCTAACAAGCTGCTGGTAGTGGCCAGTGGGCAACTCTGGGATGTGAAAAGTGAAGCCAATGTGGAAGGGCCTTAAACTTGCATTTTTTCTAATAGCCAGCAGGAGGTGACTCCTCCGGTTGCAAAAAGAAGTCTGATTGTATTGAAGTCTATGAGAAAATGAGCCTACTTCTAACTTGATCTATTACCTCAGTAAACATTGTAAACATGAGTTTATGGTCTCACATCTTCTTCAATACAACATGATGTTCATTTAGTAAATTATGGTCCCATTTAGAGTCAAATAGACCATAAAGCAGGGGATGCTTTAGGGCGGGGCTACCTTGTGATTGACAGGTTTCTACCACGGCGCTGTCCGGTCAAGGAGTTGTCCATGCTTTCGTCTTACAACTTTAACCCTTTCACAGTGTGTTTCCAGTTCATGAAAGTTAATCGTAACCTTTCGGGTCGCCTAAAAATGTCTTATTCAGCGTTCGGTTGTACTTAGCTCCAACCTCTCGCGTCACTTCTGGTTGCAAAAAAACCAAGATGACGACGGCGAAAAACCAAAATGCCAAACTCAAGGCTTCAAAATGGCAGTCCACAAACCAATGGGTGACATCATGATGACTTCGTTGACTTCTTATCTACAGTCTACGGCCTTGGCCTTATACTGTACGGACAAATATAACAACCTTCTTATTCAACTCTCAGCAAGAAAACAAAGTGTATTCCCCAAGATGCTCAACTATCGCTTGAACTCTACGACACAGCCGATACAACAAACGTGATAAACACGCTCAGGTGCACTGATGTGTGGAGGGTGTTTTCGAATATTTGCTGTCCCACTGTTCAGGATGTAAACATCACGAGCAGAAACTTGGTTCTGACGTTGGCACAATTAAAGAGAGTTTGAATGTTGCAACCCGGGTGCAGCCTAGGTGCAGCCCATAGCAGATAAGAACAAAGCTGTGACAAAAACAAACACAATGTCCTGATGAAACTGAGCAAATATAGCAAAGCGCTGTACAGCGTGTACTAGTGAAAGATGGATGAATAAGATTTGTGAAACCATTGTTAACTGGCTGGTTCCACTGAGTGATTTGCAATCATGTGAAAAGTAACTTCGACAATTTGAAACTTTTTGTTGCAGTTGACGGGAGGCCAGCAGGAACGAAGAGTGCTGGCTTCACAGTTTGACACAATTTAAAAAGGTACTTCTCTGCTTCCACTTATCACCGCTGTAGGAAAGATGTGCAGAAATACACATTACCTGCTGCTCCGTCTGCTTTTGAACTACTCAACTACTCCCATTATGTAAATATACCGTTACATAGCTTTGAACTACATTCATACTGTGCAGGATGGGTGAAAGTTCACTATGAACTCTCAAACTGAACAATGTTTCTGTAGAATCTGTTTCACCCTCTCTATATTTGCACAACAGAGAGGCTTTGAGGTGAAGATGATACACAGAGATTTGCCGTAACTGGACCCACCACAGTCTGAGTGAGAATGCTTAAGGTAAACACTCAAGACTTTTCAAAGAAACCCTCACCTCCTGGAAATTTAGTTGTTGCTTAAATGGTGTTCTCCTAACCTCCAGAATATAAGCGTATTAGTCATAATTCACTCACACAACAGAACAGCAGCGAAGAAGACATGTCATCTCTCGCTTATGCAGCAACCAACATGAAGTTTTGCCTCACTATTACTCACAGCCCTGGAACAAACTGTTTTTCTCTCATTATTTCCATACAGTGAAGTACAAGTGCTCCTTTTGGCACTGCATTTTCTCCCTCAAGTCAGTGTTCAGGGAGACTTTTAATACTAAAGCCACAAGTGTAGAAAATAAACCAAACTTTGAACCGGATAAAGCTGCCAAACACATAACAAATTTTTTGTCAGAAGGTCTGAGTCACCGACGTATTTAATGAACGAAACACAAACCGTCAGCATTTATCTCAGAGCAGAGTGATATTTCTAGAGGTGCATATCTATAATTACATGTAATTGATTTATTTATTTCTTTTATCTAATTTAAAGTAATAGTTAGTGTGTACATTTATATAGAGATTTGTAAATACAGTATTTTTTGAGTCTTTTTTGTGAGTGATGCACATTTTTTGTGTAAATTGCTGCTGTAACAGGGCAATTTCCCTTTGGGGATCAATAAAGTTTATCTATCTATATTGACAGAAAATGAATTAGCATTTTTTTCTGATAATTGATTAAGTCATTTTTCAAGCAAAAATGCCAAACATTCTCTGGGTCGAGGCTCTCAAATGTGAGACTTTGCTGCTTTTTGTTGTTCTTTACATTACTGTAAATTTAATATTATGGTGGATTTGGACAAAAACATTTGATAATTACACACGGGGCTTTAAAACATTGATTTTTTTTTTTATGTTTTTTTATAAACCAAATCAAGAAAATAATCAGCGGATTAGTTCAATAATCTTAAATTGCAGCCCAATATTTTTTTTTTATTTTTCCATACATTGAATTTTTAATTTGGCATTAAGATTAGAAACACTTACACCATTAATAGAGTAGTAAAATAATAGAACAAGTGTATTGTTCTGAACGATTTGAGGGAACAGCAATATAGTAAAGGTAAAACATTGTTTTCCGTCTCTTCATCATTAAATAACTATCAAACATTCAAAAATGTTCAGTTCTTCTAAGCTATGTCAAGTGTTTTGCACTATTGAAGACTAAAATAAACACAATCTTTTGGAGGTATTTGGCACAACACCTCGACATTGTGACAGAGAACTTGTTTATCTATAAGGTGAAGCTCTGTTTACTCTGAGGCAACACTACACAGGAGACTCTCTGCTCAAATAAAAACCATAAAATCACTATAGTCCTGTTGTTACTTCAGTATTATCATCTGTGTAATGTTATGCAATCCTCTAAAAATACATGTAGCTCTGGTAGGTTACATAAACAATGGTAGAGCTGCAGGTTAAAACAAGACATGTCATAGTAATGGTGTGTGATGCCTACCTTGATGCTGCAGCCCACCGTCCTGGCTCTCCTCATGTCTTTGGAGGAAAATATGTCCATTAGTTCAGCTCGTTGTCCTCATGCGCTCCTCTGAGCTCGCGGAGGATTGTCTTCTTGTTGTCCCTCCGGTGAGCTGGACTGCTTCTTTATGACTGTCGGTGATGTAATGGGACTCAGCCCACGGGCTCCACGCGCAAATGTTTTGAAAGTAGTGAATTGGGAACAAACAGTCCTCGCGCTGATTGGCTGAGTCACCGACTCGAGCCTGGCTGGGTAACACTCACCTGTGAGCGCGTGACCTAATAACGCCTCAATCATGACGCTATTAAACATGACTACACACTGCAGGCATTTAGACAAGCTTGAAATATGAAGAGGTACCATCGTTTGAGTGAAGCTCTTCTTTGTTCTCCAGCAGCTAAACGCCTCAATGCTTCATTAATATGATGGTATGCGGCTCTCTGGCCTGCAGCTAATGAGAGGTGGTGGTGGTGGTGGTGGAGGTGGTGTAATGAGTGGTGGGCCCACTGAGAGAGAGACAAACCACTGCTAGCTAATGGAGGAACTCTTCACAGCGCCAGTGAAGCTGTTGGAGGCTGTTATTTCACTTGAAGACATGTTTAACGATGTGTTTACTTATTCCAGATGAGCAGGGAATTATTTATTTATTTATTTTTTTAATCATCTTTGAACATAAATGAGCTAAAAGACAAAACTTTTAGAAGAGAGTGCTGCAGGGATGATGAGTCCTAAATAAACCAAAGGCCTATTATTGAAGGAGGCTGGACAGACTTTTACTGCGCATGCCTTGCTCACCGAAGATATGACGTGTTGATAACGCGTTGATGACGCGTGACCCGGAAATGAGTTTCTACTGTGACATGTCAAATGGTCTTGTATGTTAGACGTATTGAGTTTAGATTACAAGGCCTTAAACGGACTGTTTGTAAGAATCAGAAATGCTTGTCAACAGCGACCCCTGTGGCCGTTAAGTCAACGAAAGTCAGCGTCCTGTTGCTCGCGCTTGTGCTCGCTCTACATAGACATGAACGAGCATCGCTCAAAACAGTGAGGCGACACACGTCAGCTAAAACCACAATATCACTCTATATTTCACCTGCTTGGCAGTAATGTTAGCTGACCAGACCAAGGTCTCTCCATGAATCAATGCTGATCCTAGTGTTGGCTTTTCCTGCTTCAGCCTCCAGACCGCGGTCGGAGGGAACAGGGGAGACACCGGAGTTTTGGTCGGAGACGATAATGTTTCTCGCTGCAGAGCCCCGTCACTTCACAATACACGGGAAACCTCTGTTGGTCTGGAGGAGCTGCAGCAGTTATTTCTGCACCAACGTCCACTGTACATTCACTAGATATTCTCAGAGCTAAACTAACTCTAATGCAGTGTGGAGTGAGCGCGCATGCACGTGAGGTGGAGCGAGCTGAGTGAAGGCAGGCGGTGTCCCCCGCGTCCCCCGCCCGCGGCCAACACTGTTTACCAGACGGGATTCACTAGATAGAACTTTGCGGTTTTGGTGCTTTTCCGTGTAGTTTGTGTTTGTGTTTTTGTGTCAATTTTAGGGATACCAAAAATATTAAGTACAACTACAGTATGACTCCCTCAGGAGGTAGCGAGGTCGTCCACTAATCCATCCCTGGGCCCTACAGTCTACATGTCAAAGTGTCCAGTGTGGGCAAGATAGTGAGCCTGAAATGTGTGAGTGTTTATCGCTCCTTATGAATGTGTACACAATAGATTACACAATATCTGCCCGATTATAGCCCAACACAGCCGTCGTTAGGTGATGGCTCAGTACAGGAACGACAATGGATCTCATGCACAACAATTGATAGTTTTATCCCGTGTAGTGTGTCATACCAGACGACAACCTAGGCTTTATAGGCTACTGTATAACAAAGGAGGACAGATAATAATGCACACAGTGCACTTTCAAGGACTGAGCTACTTTTTAATTCTGCACACCACCAACAGCTCTACTCTGCACCTTTATAGACCAGTTTTACTGTATTCTGTACCGTGAGCAACTGTCGTCTACAGCGTTCTCCCTTGTATTTTTATATCTGGTATATTTTTTTGTACTTTGTACTACTAACTTTTTTACTGCCTTTTTACTAACATGTTTGCACTATGGAATTGTGATGCTGGAAACTTGAATTTCCCTCGGGGATCAATAAAGTTACTATCTATCTACCACTATTAGCATTAAGCTTCCTTTCCGATGACTCACGACAACCAGTGATTGCTCGGCGGCCGACGTGCAGTCTGCCTTGTGTCTTGGCCAAGTCACAACAAGAATTTATGACTCTCAATGGCCTTATCTGACACAGTGACCATCGTAACTGACAAAGACGTCACATATGAAATGACCAGAGATTGTGTTGCTTGTTCAGGATTGAACCAGTATTTCCTCTCAGTTCCATAAACAAGACTCCTACGCCTGTTTCCACGAAATGTTCGACACACCCTCTCAAAGGCTTAAGCATTGGCCTGTCTGTAGCCTTCGGTATGTCTGAACAATATCTATAAATGCTTATTGTACTCGATGCAGGCGTTCAATAGCCGTGAGTCACAGTCATAAATTACCAGGACAGAAAACTTAACTACATAATAATCATACTTGTAATAATGACTGCTATTATGAGACATTATAACAGCTTTTATAATGCGCTGTACATCATGTATTGTAAGTTTATATAATACAAAGTTTGAGGGTGTTGGTTCCACAGAAAGTGTTGCCGATGGATTAATACCCCCTCAATATAATTCATGACCAGCTCACTGGTCGAATGCACGTGTTTCTAAGCAACACAGATATGAGAGTTGGTCTTTGGTAGGACATGTACACCAGTACGAAAATGTCGAGGAAATTGAACCACAATAAAGGCAGATCCAAAGGTGAATCATATTAGGCTGAATCCTGGCTGGAAGCTCTGAAAGAGGAAATTCATCTTGTATATGTGGCTACGTGTATGAACAGGGGCCTGTTTTTAGCGTAAGTAGCAGGTTTACAGAGTTACAGAGTGGATGCGGTTATTGAATAAAACCCAGAAACCCCCTCAAACCTGGTGAAGTTCTGGGTTTTACTCTGTAAACTTGTCTGATTAACTCAGTAAACCTCACAGTATTGTGACACGACAGTCTGGTAACGAAAATGTCCATTTACTCAACATGTCCTGCGGCTGCATTGCATTATTGTCTATTATGACTGGCAGCTGGTGAGGAAATCGAAGCGCGGTGCAGAACTGACACACAGGCTCTTTGACTGTGACGAACTGAAACCTGAAGGCGGCTGGTATTTTGAAAGGATGTAGTCTTCAAACGCCGCTGTGCGGAAATATGTCAACGTGACTTCACATCACTGACGATTAGCTGGTTATCCAAAGAATTAAGAAGAACACTGCACCACCAGAAAGAACAAAATCATAAAATTGAGGCATGAAATGGAAGTGAGATTGAGAAAATTTGTTTGCGAAACATCATACAACATCATGTAGTTGAGTAATATCTAAGTGAGCAAATATATCAGGTTGACATTTAAGCCCACACAGAGTACAAAAATATTGTCCTTGAACATCGCTGGTGTTAAAGGGTAACTTCTGTATTTTTCAAATACAACACATTTTGAAATTGGTCCAGTATTGAGGGACAATGCTGTAACCAGCAGCCACAAAACCAGCTGACAGGGTAAGTGAGTTAATGTAACGTTAAGCCCACTAAAAGTGCTTGTTTTTACCGCTGACAGGCTCAGACTGTTATTATATATATACACTCACCGGCCACTTTATTAGGTACAAGGTGTACCTAATAAAGTGGCCGGTGCTAGTACCGGGTGGTCTTCTGCTGCTGTAGCCCATCTGCTTCAAGGTTGGACGTGTTGTGCGTTCAGAGATGGTATTCTGCATACCTTAGTTGTAACGAGTGGTTATTTGAGTTACTGTTGCCTTTCTATCATCTCCAACCACTCTGCCTATTCTCCTCTGACCTCTGACATCAACAAGGCTTTTTCGTCCACACAACTGCCGCTCACTGGATGTGTTCTCTTGTTCGGACCATTCTCTGTAAACCCTAGAGATGGTTGTTTGTTAAAATCCCAGTAGATCAGCAGTTTTTGAAATACTCAGACCAGCCCGTCTGGCACCAATAACCATGCCACGTTCAAAGTCACTTAAATCCCCTTTCTTCCCCATTCTGATGCTCGGTTTGAACTTCAGCAAGTCGTCTTCACCACGTCTAGATGCCTAAATGCATTGAGTTACTGCCATGTGATTGGCTGATTAGCTATTTGTGTTAACAAGCAATTGAACAGGTGTGCCTAATAAAGTGGCCGGTGAGTGTATATAGATATAGATATATATAGATAGATATAGATATATCTGACAATGCTTAAGGAGAAGTCTTGTTGTGAAATCTGAATATCCGTAAAGTCTGGCTCAAATTAATAGGAGCGGCCGTCAGATTCAAAGACCTCGTCCACATTGTGGAAATCATCTAAATATTCGGCCATGACTACGCTTCCCTTTCTGTACTCTGTACTTCTGTAATAACACAACAAACTCTGCCTGGCTGCTACTCGCGTTTCCACCATGGATATATTTCACTACTCTACTGGCAACACGTCACTTTGCCAGATTTCAGAACAAGACTTCTCCTCGAGCTAGACTCTTTCCATAATGTCAGACACTTCTAATAACAATCAGAGTCTGTCATGACGTAAATGACAGTGGCAGCTTGCCCCGATAGGTTCATAGTGAACCCCGTGAGCAACTGTCGTCTACAGCGTTCTCCCTCAATACTAGACCAGTTTCTGACATTATTGTCACCATTAGTCACTTAGACACAAAAACGTGGGAAAATAGGGTCCAGGTTGAAAAATACAGAAGTTACCCTTTAGTTTACACAAAACAAATTGGCATTTTTGGTCAATAGTGTCTTTAAGGTGGATTTTCCCTCCAACTTTTTGCAGCAGATGCAAACGCCTACCACAAATGTAACGGATTACTATCTCAGGTCGAGGACTTACTTGGAAAGCGGGGGATTTCAAGATTCTGCACAAATTAGATATTACATAACTTTCCATTACAACATCATGAAGAAGTGCAGAGTTCATGAGACATCAACGTCAGCCGAACACTAAAGAAGCAAAACAAAAGTAACTTGAATAGAAACTAAGGAAATAAAGAATCCACCACAACGTTCTTATATTACATTCCCATGGATGATTATTTGGTAACATAGCTACTTCAGTATTAAAGGAGAACTAAGGCCATTTTCAAAATTCTTACATATTATTCCTAGAGTCTAAGACAGTCCAAAATAATATTAGTAAACATGAACAACTGTCTCCCAAATCCAAAAACTAGAACTAAATCTCAAACTTGTGATGTCATCGGGTATAAAGTGTGGAGCTGCTCCATAGACAATGAATTGGGAGAGATGACACTGAGAGCACCCGGGGGGATGTTCTGAGCATATTGGTACATTTTCTGTTTCACAACTGACAACACAACAATAGATTAAAGCTTGTTTGGGTATAAAAAGGAAAACAAACATTCTGTGGCTCCATGAAATCAGTCTCCCATTCATTGTCTACGGAGCAGCTCCACACTTTATACCCGATGACATCACAAGTTTGAGACTTACTTCTCTGGTTTCTGGCTTTGAGAGAGAGCAGACATTGCTCACAAACATTGATTGAACATTCCTCAGCCATGGAAATAACATATTGGAATTCTTAATTTAGGTGGTGTTCCCCTTTAATAGTTGAAGCTTTACTCATTTGGCTCTTTTTTTCCTATCTTGAACAGTAAAAGCATCACTGTGGTTTAAAGCTTTGGAGGCTAAACAGAAAAACATTCTTGTACCAAAACACTGCTTCAATTGTGGCTTTCGTGGTTCAAAACAAACAATGTGGTATCGGGTGTTCTCCCCAAAACACCGACAAGAGCTATTGTTTTGCAGTTTGTTCAGCAAGTGAGCGATACGGATACGCCGCATGCTTTTGATGTGAAAAAAAATAAATAAATAGACATTCTATATTTAAAAGATCCCATTTAATTTGTGGATATGAAATCGGGAAGCAGTTTAAAACCTTAATTCAACATGCAGTGACCATAAAAGACACATCACAAAGATGTTAAAGGTGTGAGAATCAGATTAGACCGAGCCGGTAGGCAGTTTCTGTGTTCACGGTGATTATTAGTGTTCTAGTTACTCACAAAAATCAGTCCATAAAATCCTGTGAAGGGCTGTGTTCTGACGCAGAACAATCAAGCTTATAAAATAGAGACATAATGATGATTCTGTTTGGACATTGTGATAGTGGAACATAAAATGTACAAAAGAGGAAAAAGGTGGTGGCATTCAAATAACAACAGTGTCCAAAATTCACTCGGGATGTTGTTTCAAAATCAAGGTCATATGTGAAGCTTTGCGGTGCTGATGTTGTACAAGCTGCGGCGTCCATACGGCTGATCCACGAAGGAAGAAAACTCATCTGTGGCACAATTTTTAGTCATCCAAGAGGAAACAGTGTACCTTTCATAAAGAAATCATCTCAAGAAACTCCAAATCGGGTTTCCAAAAGGCCTCTCGTACCATAGCAGAGAGTATGGTTCCATACACAAATGAAGCCCTCGAGTCTACTTTGGTACCTAAATCATTGTGCTTACTCTCGTCCACGACACATTTACAATTTACACTGTTTCACTAAGTTACAAAACTGTAGAAAATACTGTCTTTAAAACCAGCTGGTGTAAATTGCTCTTTAAACAAATTTGTCCGATGGCACATAAATGTCCGGGAATGCAATGGAAGAGCACCATAGTTGCCATCTCTAGACGATTTCAAAGCATACGAAACAATATTCGACAAAGAATCCTTTTACGTTGCTATGCTGTAAAAAGGGAATTCAACTATATAAAAACTCCAAAAGAACTGTACAAAATAAAAGCATCAGGCTTAAGTCATCTGGTACGGCACATTTTCATACATGTATTCCTTATGAGTAGTGTCCGCCAGCCTTTACTGTTGCTGCTCTTGGTTAAAAAAAAAAAAAAAAAAAAAAAAAAAAAGAAGAAGAAGCTTGTTTTCACACGTAAGCGCCCAATGCTGCGTGGAACTCTGTGAGACACTGAACAAGCTGCTGAAACTTGGGCCTCTCCTCCGGGTCCAGGGCCCAGCAACAAGCCATCACTGCAAACCTGCAACACAGAGGGAAGCAAAGAAATATGGGTCAAATCAAATGTCTGTCCACAAGCAATTTCAGGGTAATGTTGGGTGGTTTGTACGACGGCGTATTAGGGCCATTGTAGGTTAAAAAAATTTAAACGATGGAGCCAGTGGGAGGGGGGAAATTTACAAGAAAAAACTCAGAAATTCTCTGAAATTAAAGTCACAGATAGTGTTGTTTTTTATGTCAAGGGACCAAATCGCTTCACTTTGTAAGGTAGGATCACCCTCATCACAATCAAACACTGCGGTAACGTGAGCTGCCGAGTGCAAAATATATTAATTATATTAGTATTTATGTTCATAAAAAAACACAGAAAGAACATGAAAGAAAACGCAACGTATATGCATCTTTCAGGACCTTCGCTTCGCTCAGAGGCCGTCCGCCAGAGAGGACATCAGAAACTGCAATCTTTAGAATTTATCGGGTAACCCACTGGCAAAATAGGGTCTAACATGAGGAAAAAGTTAAATTACAATGCATACCATTTGTCAGCGTTATGCTCATAAAATCACACAGAAACAACATGGAAAAAAGCGTGTATATGTATCTTTCAGGACCTTTGCTTTGCTACTTTAGGTGCAACGAAATACAGACGGCGGCTGGCGTTACCATGGTGCTGCAGTTTTTTTCTTGCAAAGTTATGACTTTATAATCTCAGAGAATTTTTTTTTTTTTTTATATTTTTTTTTTCTGGTAAATTTATGACTTTAATCTTGGAGATTCTGTGTTGTTTCTTTGAATTTTTACCACCCACCCCCTGGCTAATTTTTTTTTTTAGTCGTAGTTTTGTGTTTGTTGAAGACAACACAAATCGAGAGCTGGTGTCAAACTCAGGGTATTGTAATTAAATGCCACACATTACATGTTAGATTGTCCTGAAAACGGGAGCTGCCTGTACAGCGCTGATATAAACGAGTGAGATATAATCACTTCTTAATTAAGAAGTAAATGTTTTATTTTGCCACCTCTAATATTTTGGAAAAGGAAGCCGTCACCTCAGCACCATTGTATTTAGAAGGAAACCGTGTTCAGTTATTTAACAGATGTCGGCTGATTATTCCCTGAAGTCTTTGCGGATAATCAACACTATTCAGGGTTTTTCCAGCACAAGGGGTATTTTGGTGGGTACAAAAGAACATTTTGGAGCTGTCAAAATAAAAAAAAAAGTAGGTACAAAGCATATATAATAGATTTGGTTTCTCTTAAACTACACTATTAAGATTTGCAGACAGCGCTTAAATGCAAATCAGAATTAAGGTTGGAATTAAAAAACACATCTAGGTTCATGGCAGAATGTTGGAAAAATAAAGTGAGGACTGCAATTGTGTATACAGATTGTCCAGCTTGTGTCCCCTTTCTGTTTAAATTTGTGAATAAATATTAATAAAAGATAATAATTTCTTCGTAAAGTTAAGGCCGTCAGTGTTCTGAATGATAAACAACCACCCAAAGCTTCAACTCTGACTGATTTTAGTCAATCATGCATCCCAAACTAATCCAGCCAGGTGGTCCACCACTGCAGCCGTGCTGAGCCAGGAAAAAACCCCAGTTATTACCCAGCGGCGAGAAGGTGACAGCCTCACTCGTTGCAAACTAGATATTGAGGACACAGCCTGTGAATAATGATGCCGTGGTGGGAGAATGGTGCCTGTGGGCGCTGGCTGCTCCTTCTTCTTGACAGTTGCAGGATTGCTGACAAGCTTTAACATTCACCAACACTGGTGGCTGCTGAACGTTTCATTTGACTCAGCTCCCATATTACACACACACAAGGTGTCAGCACACTTCATTTGGTGAAAGTCTGCAATAACATGCTTCATTACAAACATCTACAAACTTACATTTTGTTTTTATACTGATGACAACGATAAGAATGAGCAAGAGTTCAAGCATGTCAAAAAAGAGGATTGACTACTTATTAGTACATTTAATAAATTATAGAAACAACTCCATGATTTGGAGGCAGGTCAATCTATCCATCAGTGTTTTCAGACTCCTTTTTTTTGGTTGAAATTTTAGAAGATAATTTATACTTTTATTGCTGAAAGGGTAACTTTGGTATTTTTCAATCTGGACCCTATTTTCCCATGTTTTTGTGTCAAACTGACTAGTAGGGACAACTATTTTTGAAATTGGTCCAGTACAGAGGGAGAGCGCTGTAGACGGCAGCTGCTCACAGGCTCCAATGTAATCCTATTGGGGCAAGCTGGCTCCGTCATTTATGTCCACTAATAGTGTTTGTTTTTGCCATGACAGGCTCTGATTGTTATTATAAGTGAAAAAATGTTAAAAAGTAAAAGATTTTTTTCAGTCAGAATATCTCAGAGGACAGGATGACGTCTTCCACCTGCTTGTTTCGTCCATTTAACATCTTTGTTTTTCAGCAATCGATTAACAATAAAAAGAAAACGTATTTGTATTTGTAATGTGTTTGTATTTGCGTGAGTGCACTCTGTAAATCAACGTACAGTTCATCTGGACAGTTGATTGGTTGTGCTATTCTGTACCCATCCTTCAGATAGGCCGACATCTCGAAGGGGTCTATGTCGACGTAGGGGGTCTGACCCAGGGTCATCAGTTCCCACAACGTCACTCCGAAGGCCCACTAGGAAAAACACAACACGTGGTTAACACTGAGGCCGGTACTGAGCGTTCATTTACAACATTTTCTAAACATCATCAACACATGTCTTGTGTTGGCATCAAACAGGATAAACAGAAACCACCACTTCTATTCAGAGTGTGGAGACCGTGCGGTGCCACTTGCATTTAAATACAAAAATGGTCCACAGGAACAATGTGAGGAAATTATGCTCAAACATTTAATACAGAATATAAATCAATGCTGCAATCATTGTTTTTGTTAAGAGACTGGGAGTAAACAGCAGGGTGGCCGTTGTGTTTATGAAGACTGAGGGTTCAAGGAGCTGGGTCAGTGAGGGGCCCGCCCTGCATGTGTTGTTGCGTTGACCCTTCACGCTGACCTCCCAGAAGGAAACAAGGAAAGAAAGCGTTTGGGGTTACTCTTATTGTTAACCCATATCTAAGGTCACAGTATAAACTAAAGAGCTTACAGTACTGTTATTTGGTATTTTGGGAGTCAAGCTAATCCTTATCTAAAATAAAACTGGGCAGCTCTTGCTAACCTGACAGTGACTTATGAACAGAATACAATATGAATAGGGCTGTCAAAGTTAACGCGATAACGCATTCATGCAAATTCGTTTTAATGCCACTAATTTCTTTAACGCATTAACACAACTTTCGATTTTTTAGGTTGTAGCGGGCTCAGTTTTAAAGCTAGAGTGAAGATACTGGTAAAACCTAGGGAATCCATTGGTGCCAACCATGTCATACTAGCTTGTCGTGAAGGAGGCTAAATAGCGCTTCAAACTTAAGCTAAATTTTGGCGAGGAAAAACTGGCATGCTATTTTCAAAAGGGGTCCCTTGACCTATGACCTCGAGATATGTGAATGTAAATGGGTTCTATGGGTACCCACGAGTCTCCCCTTTACAGACATGCCCACTTTATGATAATCACATGCAGTTTGGAGCAAATCATAGTCAAGTCAGCACACTGACACACTGACAGCTGTTGTTGCCTGTTGGGCTGCAGTTTGCCATGTTATGATTTGAGCATATTGTTTTATGCTAAATGCAGTACCTGTGAGGGTTTCTAGACAATATTCGTCATTGTTTTGTGTTGTTAATTGATTTCAAATAATAAATATATACATGCATAAAGCAGCATAGTGGACCCACTCCCATGTTGATAAGAGTATTAAATACTTGACAAATCTCCCTTTGAGGTACATTTTGAACAGATAAAAGATGTGTGATTAATTTGTAATTAAACCTGCAGTAGGCAGAATATTTTTGGCATCATTCAGCATATTGTAATTCAAGTGTTCTGAGAGATAACTAGACTTCTACACCTCCTCATGGCTCCGTTTTCGGGCTTTAAAAAAAATCTAGCCCGTGACTGGAGACTTTGGCCAATCACAGCTCATTTCAGAGGGAGAGCGTTCCTATTGGCTGTATTCCGGCTCCTGCTTGGTATTTCCTCAACTGATCTCAACGTGGCTGCCGGGTCACAAACTTCCTCATTTTACAGCTAAACAGTACACTACGAGATGTTTCTGAAAACATTTGAGTTGAGAAATAGGCATTACAGTAACAGGGTATTGATTCATATTTGATCAGCGCTGCCTAGTTTGACCGTTTAGTCAGAGTTTGCAAGTGATTGACAGCCGGCAGCTGGACGGAAGACTCCAGATCAGCTCTTACTGCTTGTTTTCCTCCGGTCTGTGAAATCTTGCAGATGCCATTAGGAGCACTGGAGGACACGGAAGCCAATGATTGTTTTTCAGATTACCTGTCTCATGTACTACAGTCAAGATATAGTGACCGTTTTATAAAAATAACTTTTTTTGAATCACATTTGCTCCATTTCTACCCACTGCTGCTTCAACTATGGACAATCATGCAATTATTTGCGTTTAAATATTTTAAATCGATTGACAGCCCTAAATATAATCCCTGAAAGGAGCAGGTTTCTGTCGTGTTAGTATGTCCTAACCTCTAATGGGCGTGACACAGAGCTTTTAAAGGAAGTGAAGGGAGGATTAAGGACACAGGACACAGTGATGGGAGGGCTACCTAGAGGAAATACGTGATGTACAGTAATCCACCCTGTTCCTGCATCAGTGCCCACGCCACTGCCAACATTTCCAACAAGGCATAAATAGTCACTTTCTCATCCCGTCCCGTAGGTATCCAACGTGCGTAACCACTGGCATAAGGATATGAAGCATTTATGTGCGTAACACCGGCATGTGTGATGCTCTCTTATGATGCTACGCAGCTCTAGGTACTTGTCTGGGCTTCCCCTAAATCTTAGTTGGTGGGTAATGCCAGGCCTCTGTAACTGTAAGTGTAGGGGCGGGGAGGGGAGGGGGGGGTGATTACTATGAAGCGTTGTGACCATAAGAGGAATGAGGAGGGGTGGGGGCATGTCTGGCTGGTGTCTGAGCTGAATCTCCAAGGATCTGTTGAGCTTCCCGACTGTCTCCGCCGTGCCCGCTCTGCTGTCCTGAGACAGGAAAGACGGAAGAGACAAACGGCGTGCAACACTCTACCTCCCTTCCCATTGACACCATGACCAAGCTTGGATACAATTGGTGCCATTTCCTGCATCATGCTCTCTGTAGCGTGTCCCCTGAAACCTTTGTAGTTATTAAAAACCCTCAAGAGGCAGGAAAGGTTGTTGTTTTACAGTGAATACAAGAGAATGAATCAAATAATAACTTTTGCAAGTCACAAGTTAAGTCTCAAGTCTTGTCCTAAACTTTGAATTTTGAGTCCTAAACAAGTCATAATGCGCTCTTCACCAAATGTAATGCCATTTTAACAACAGAGTAACTGACGCCAACTGGCGCTCAGTAACGTAATATTTGTCCTTTATGGTTATCTCCTGCAACTTGATTGGATGCTGTCGGATTGGTTCAAACTAAGTGGATCTGGGGAGTTAAGTGTAAGATAATCAAATGCAATCCAAGTAATATCCACCAAAACTAAAAGGCGTACCGCTGCATGCGACGCAATAATCTTGTCGGTTAATAATCGGTTAATGGTTACATTTTTTTGTTCAAAATTTGCATCCCTAAAACATACTTTTTAATCTTTGGGCTTGGGGGAAGGTATCAAGTATTTTCAAGTCAAAAGGCTCAAGTCCAAGTGAAGTCACAAAGTCTAAGTCGAGTTGCAAGTCTTTTTTGATTTTGTTAAAAGTCATCAAATGTGTGACTCAAGTCTGACCGTAGTCCAAGTCATGTGGCTCGAGTCCACACCTCTGGTGAACACACTGTCCACAGATGTAGGGTTGCATGGTTACGCTGCAAGTGAAACTGAATATCTGGTTCTGCAGTTCTTACCACATCACTGGCACTAGAGAAGTCGTTGTTGAGCAAGCTTTCCAGGGCCATCCAGCGGACTGGCCTGTTCTCATTATCCCCAAGACAGTGGTAATCCATGGGAAATAGGTCTCGGGAAAGGGCATTGTCTGTTATCTTCACCTGCATGTTGTCGTCAATGCTGTTTGGAGGGAAGGGGGAAAGAGGAAGGGGGAACGGGGGAGGGGGGAGGAGAGAAAAGTTGGCATCTTTTTGTTTTAGTTATTAAATTCCAAACCAATCACCTGAAAGCTACAGGGAAGAACTGAGGACAGGCGGTTTTGAGCCGGGTTCAGGGACACTTACACGCAGTTCCTGGCAGCGAGGTCTTTGTGGATGACCTCCCTGCGGGCCAAGTAGCTCATTCCACATGCAATCTGGATGGCCATGTAAACCAAGTCCTGTTGAGAGATCGCCTGAAAGGAAATGAGGGAAAGAGAGAGAGAGAGACAATGTGCAGTTGAGAAGCAGAGACTGGAAAAACACAAAAAAGGGAGGGAGTGGGGACAGGAGTCCACGGCTGGCGTGACTTTACTGGGGTGAAATTGGTCTTCTGTGTCAAATTGTTCTTATTTCGTTTGAATCGGAACACAGTCAACGATGGGTCAAAGACGGGAGTTACAAACGAAAAGACTATTTCAGTCTATAAATGCAAGGGTAAGGCTGGAAACTGAAAACATCACTGAAACTAACACTGGTGGCTTTGCTTAAAACAACAAAAAAAAAAAATGTTTTTAGCCACAAGCATGGCTCTAGGGATGGCAATGTCGGTCTGCCGGTCCTTCGGCACCATCAGCAGGTTGACATTTTTGGCCTTCAGTGAAATATCAAGTCAAATATTTGATAGATTGCCATGACTTGGTACAAATATCCTCTGTACCAAAAAGTCTTCTCATCTAGCACCACGATGAGGTTGACATTTGTGGTTTTGGTTGAAATGTCTCAATAACTACTGGATCGATTGCCATTAAATTTGGTTCATGGACCTCCATGTTGCTCAAGAATGTAACTGTACTAACTTTGGTGACCCTTTAACTTTTCATGTAGAGCCATCATCGGGTATTTTGTGTTTAGTGCTAATTAGCATAATGTTAGCATGCTAAACTTATTTTTTCTGCTAAAACGCTGAACTAAGATGGTGAAAACACTATACACACTATACAACACTATACCTGCTTAACATCAGCCTGTTAGCATCGTCACTGTGAGCCTGTTTGCATGCTGATGTTAGCATTTAGCTCAAAGCACAGCTGAGCTTAAGCACAGCCTCGCAGAGCTGCTAGCATGGCTTTAGACCAGAGACTGTATATAAAGATGGACGACATGACTGCTCCCCAAAAGTGAAGCCAGAACATCTGGATCGCCCACTGGTGGCTGGCTGCAGTATAGGTCATAAATCCTGCCCCCTCACTGTTAGCGGAGGGGACACGGGCCAAACTAAAAAGTCAAAGTACACATCAAATAAAATTTTCCCAAAGATGATAATTTTTCAGATTTTTAATTTTTTTTGGTTTTAATTAGTTATTTGATGCTATAAAAAGGGGGTGAGATGTTGTGATTGACAGCTGCTCTGAGTGAAGTAGTCGCGGAGCCGGAGGCTCAGGAATTGTACAAGAGAGGAGATGTAACTTTAACTTTCCTTAACCGTCATGAGTCTGTAATAGAACATGTGCCAATTTGATCATAAACATAGTTCTAGAGATATTATGATTCTGTCTTTCTAGCCAATCAGCTACCGTGGTGCTAATGTAGCAGCTAGGTGGCTAACGCTAGCAAGCTGTTGCTGTGCTCGGCCTGTGATTGGCTCGGGTGGGTGTGGGAGGGATCTCGATTACTGCGGCTCTACTCCCCGATCACTACTGCTCAGACTCTGGCTCCAAATAGCGTCAAAATCTCAAGATGGCAGCTCCCATGTCAGGGATATTTTGGCTTCACTTTTGTACAGTTGGAGGCAGTGAAGACGCGTCGTCCATCTATATCTACAGACTATGCTCTTGACTCTTAGATGACACTAGTGTTAAAATGTAAAATTACATTATTAACATTGCTGAACATCTTTGAATGCAACAGAAGGAAAACAATCTGGATGACTCAGGATGTCTCTTGTTCAAAGGTTTGAGTGAGAGTCTGACATTACAGAAAGTGTTTGTTTTGAGCTTGGAGCTATCGGAGGGCTTCTAGACAATGGCTTGGCCAGCAGGTGTGTCTGAGAAAAGACCCCTTACTGGTGACAAAGTGAGGCAGCTCCTACAATGTATATAAACATCCTGAACAGCTTAAAAGAACACCTTGCCTTGTAAGAGAGTTCCTGAGCTCCTATATATACATATACATATATATAAATACACATAGTCTATATGCATATACATATAAATGCATATACAGTACATATATACAAACACACACACACACACACACACACACACACACATATATG